>KZ451982.1:8420859-8527503 GCA_002786265.1 Apostasia shenzhenica
CTGCTGGCAGCAGCGGCAGCTGCTGTTGCTGGCGTCGCTGGGTTCGGCGGAAACGCGGAAACGGCGCGCAGAGACGGGCGCGGCAAACTGAGAGGAAGAAAGAGAGAACAAATCCTTTCTCTCTTACCTGGCGCGAGCGACACGCGGAAGAAGACCGGGCGGCACGGCGAAAGCCGGTTCCCGTGGAGTTTATCTAATTTTTGGCACAACTGCAATTTGGTCCCTCTGTTTTTCTATTCTCATAAATAGGTCCAAAAATATTTCTTTTGGGTCCAAACTAATTTCAACTCCAACTCTGATCGTCACATAATCATTGGGAGAAGCATTAGAGAAAGCCTCACGAAGCTTTGGGTGATTTCAAGGGGGAGCAAAACAAAATCCTGAGAGCAAAATGGCCTCCTAAGGAAGAGGGAGAAACCGAAAAATTGCTATAGATGATCCTAGCTCCTAACTTCCCTTGAGGGCCTAGGAATGCTGTATAGGAAAAGTCTTACGTCGTTATTTTGCGGGAACCAAACCTCGTCATATGAAAACAAGCTCTATCAAATTCCTGAAAAGTTGTCAAGAAAAAGCTGGAAAAGGGAATAAACACCTTCACGCATACAATCCCATGTAAGTCACGGTAAAAGGTGCTAGCAGTTGTACTTGGGGAATTGGTTATAATGGGGGCAACTGGGTTTTAGATTCAAATCAGTTTGACCTAATATTTGCATTCTATATAAGGAAAGAAATTCATGTAAAAAAGGGTCTAAAGAACATTAATAATAAAAAAGGACTCGAAACTTAAAAAAAAAGGACTTCTGGGCACCGCTTCTTTCTGCCTTGCACACAATCTCATTTCCTTCCTTACTATGTCATAAAGAGTGAGATAGAGTTAGATAAAAGGAGAAATACCCCTGCTACTGCCTCCATTGATGAGAGTCGAGATATTTTGCTAAGCTATATGTGGTCGATGGAAGATGGGAGACCTTAAACCTTGTTGACGAGAGGGTAAAGTCATGATATGGATTACGTTTGGTGTTAAAGGAGTTGATCCACAGTCTATGCTCTCTTTGAAGAGCACCTGCAAGGCCATTGATGAAAAACTCTCTTTAGAAGAAACTTCCTGGAGTAAGGAACTCAAAAAGATGTCCAACAGGAGAGATGAACCGTCTCAAACTTTAACTTGGTCAACGAGGTTGCCCTACTCCAAAAGCAAATGACCATGATGATGGAGATGTTCAATTGTGTCCTTGATGGATGAACAAACCAGCAACCTTCCATTTCCTTGAGAGAACTTGATGTTGTTTAGGATGGAGCCAAAACTAGAGCTCCTGAGCTACGATGGGAGCATAGACATCGAGAAGTTGGACGCGCAGGTAGATAGGCTAAAGACCTCCTTCGGGTTTTATGGCTATGAAATGTCTAGAGGGTGACTTTCACTCAGCTTCTAGTCACAAGGCGTGTGCCGGTGTTGTGGAACTCACATTTTTGGTACGAAGGAGACAAGATTTTGTAGTATAGTTCAAACAGTTGATTCGAGAAGTTTTTAACATGTTGGACTACAAGGAAGACAGGTGATATTGATAGTACAAGTTGCACCAGAAGAAGGGACATTCAATCTAGGAGTGCACCATGGAGTTTTTGTGCCAAGCATCATGCTAGGTGTCTTGTTGGAGGACAAGTTAACACCTATGAAGTTCATCATCAGATTGTAGGAGCGTTCTCTAAGTGAACTTTGGATTTTCCTTGTTTATAACTTGGTCCAGACAAGTGCTCTTACCTTGTTTATCGTCAAAGGGAGACACGACAACAGATGGATTGTGACTCTTGTTAATGAGACATTGGGAGAGAAAAACCAGTTGAGCTAGCGCTTGGTGTTTACAGCTTAAGAGACACCTAGTGTTGTGGCATCTGTACTGGTCACACATATTAAGTGTTAAGAATTTCACCCATGATGAAGTTTAGAAAGGAATAAGAGAAAAGACGGGTCGATGTAGTTGTGGAACCCAATAACTCCAACTCAGTAATTCTCAAGAAACTAATAGTGGTAGACATAATTACCTTGTACAATAAAAAGGCTAGGTTGGAACCTTACTAATTTAAAGCTAATGTGAAAAAACATTAATCTTTTACAATAATATTATTATCTTTTAAAACAGAAGACCTTTTGCATTTCTTGATAGTTTCCTGAAGTAATTGTGAGAATAAAAAATTATGTTTCAATTTTCTCTATTAGTTGTAAGTATAATAAACTGTATAATAGCTAATATGCCAGAATAAGAATATTATGCCAGTAACTTTTAGTTACCAATGTAGAAATTATAAAGAAATTTTTTCTTAAGAAAACATACGATTATATAAAAGAAAGTTATGATAAACTTTTACAAGAAATGAATAGCATCAATCGAGAATATTTGTGAAAAAGTTGGAGCATCATCAATCGAGGATAAACTCAAATAGAATCGGCTTAAATGATTTAGACATGTAAATTGTAGGTCAGTTGAAGCTCTAGTAAGGAAAATCGGGCTATTGGACCTTGCTCATATAAAAAGAGGAAGAGGGAGACCAAAGAAGACATGACAAGAAATTATAAGGAATGATCTTACACATCTAGATCTAATGAGGATTTGTTAATTGATAGCGTGCAATGAAAATAAGGGATTCATATAGCCAACCACACCTAGTGGGATGAAGGCTTAGTTGTTGTTGTAAGAATGGTGTTATTGCTTGTTAAAAAGCGCTTCAATATTACTAGTTTTGAATATGTTGCAAAATTGAAAGAATGTGTGTGTTGCATCATTTGGAAATTCAATTTGATTCTTCGTAGAGGAAGTTATTTCGCTGTGAAACTATATTTACCATGCTTCTGGATTAATTTGTCTTATGTTTTCATTTGGATACCAATTTGTTTCATTGCAAGATGGATGTGCGCTGATTATGACTTTGTTAGACTTATTCTTTGCAGCATTACATTGATATTTCAAATATTAGACTTTATATGTGCATCTTTTATTTTCTATTATTATTAATGTCTGTCTTGATGTGTTGATTGTGATCTATGCTTTTGAACAAACAGAGGTGCCTTGTCTGTGAATGCTTTGGAGAATTTATCCTATCATGTTAACCTTATTTGACTTGTTATTAACGACATGTAAAGGGTGGAAATGATTATACCAATGTGTTCCTCTAACTTCATTGAGTATAATCATCTGAAGTTTTGATTTTTTACTATTCGGTAAACATGGACATTTCGGTTTTTAATTTGTAGGATTTACGATGTGAAATTATAGTCCTATCTGCTTAACTGTAACTGTAGCAATGAGAATTGAATTTCTCTCTTCATCATTGAACTTACAAGGATGCTGTCATACCTTAGTTTTTATCCCATCTGCTTGAGAGTCAATACAAGCTGTAGCCTAAACTCAGTTTGCTTTTTTTTCTGGGACTAATTGTCAGTTTACAGATTCGTGACTGTAACACGGACAAACCGTACATGCTTCCCTTCTTCAAAAGATAAAGACCGGCTGGATAAGGTATTGTATTTTTTCCCTCCATCATGGTTGCATTTTTGTTTTTCTGAAATATTAATCTTCATAATGCCTTTGAATAGCTAAAGCTTTCTTCGTTGATTTACATTTTAAATCTGAAGCATAATAAGTGCAGTGAGCTCCACATCTAAATCTTATTCTATGATTCGCCATTTTCTGTTGAGCTTTAGCTTGAATCTTTCAAATTTTCCATCAATTTTTGTTAATATCAACTGATACTTTTATTATAGCTTCTTGGGGTTGGTGGTGACCATGAGGATTTCGCGCTTAGAACTGCTCTAACAAAAGGAAGAAACAAAGCAGACAGGCAGTCCTGTTCTAAAATGAGGGCTGAGGCTCTTTGTTCTTCGTCGAGCAAGTCAGCTAAAATTGAGAGTGTTAATGCCAGGAAGAAACAAGCTACCAAGCATGGTTATGCTGAGAAACCCGTATCGTTCATTTCGTGCGGGGTCATGCAAGCAGACTCAGCTCAGGTGACAAATGTTAACTCCTGCGAAGGATTAGCGGCGGCTGAAGCCGTCGAAACCAGCTCCTCAACGCTGGGTGCTTTTGAGATGCACACCAGGGGTTTTGGTTTCAGAATGATGGCTAAAATGGGTTTTACTGAAGGCGGCGGCTTGGGCAAACATGGTCAGGGGAAGCTGCATCCTATTGAGGCTATAAAGAGGCCGAAATCCCTGGGTCTGGGTATCGATTTCACCGAGTCAACCTCCACACAACTCAGAGAGGAGAAAACTGGGGGCATTGGTGCATTTGAGAAGCACACAAAGGGGTTTGGCTCCAGGATGATGGCAAAGATGGGGTTTGTTCCAGGTACTGGATTGGGGAAGGATGCCCAGGGCATTGTTAACCCATTAACTTCAGTTAGGAGGCCCAAGGCCCTTGGATTAGGGGCTAATTAGCTGTTGATCAAATTTTCATCAGGTTAGAAGTTAAAAACTCAAACTTAAATGGTGATTTCGTCTTAAAAAATGAGTCTAGTATTATCTTGGTACGCAGGTAAGATGTGAAATAAAATATTTTATTTCAAAACATAAGTAGGACGTGAAATATCGGCATTTAAAAAAATTTGTTAACTTGCTAAAAAATGCCTCGCAAACGCTTTTCATCTTATATGTCGATCCTCGCACCTCTCATTTGATTCGATTTCTTGAATGAAACATATTATGTAGGTTTGAATGTAGATGTTATTCTATTGCTGTTGCTGCTAATTCTGAATACTGGATGGATTTCATTCAGTGCCAATTTTTTTTTTAAGCAAAAGTTATTTATGGAGTTGGCTTATTTTAGCCTTTTTTTGTTGTAATTAACATAGTATTTGGTTCAATATTATATGTAATATTATTTTGATGATATATTGTGAAGGATGATTTTATAATTTTTTAAAAATATTAAATTAAATAATTATTTTTTTTAAATAGCATCTAAGATAGCATTGAATCAGATGTTCAAGTCTTTTATTCTTTATGTAGAGATTAGAGTGGGCAAATACTCGAAAATTTATTAGGTTTTGATTTGAATCAAAGTGGGATCATAAATTTTAGATAAATCTTATCTTGCTTTACTACTAGAAAATTTTATTCACAGTTGCTTGATATAAGTGAAAAAAAATACATTTATATTTATATATTATTACTTTTTAATTAATTTTAAAGTATCATCAATTTTCATTATGCAATTAAAATAGACTAATAGTATTATAATCATTTATCTATTTAATGTATTAATTTGAATAGTTTTGCGAAAGATAAAAGGAAAAAACTGTATTGAATAATTTCTCTAATAAGAAATTTTTGAGTAAATTTTAGGGCTATACAAACTTTTTTTGTCACCGATTAAATGTTTTTATCAGGTTAGACTAGTCGTGTGATATAATATTATTGATGTTTTCAAGAATAGTTTTAAGTCAGTTTATCTTTTTTGTCATAAATCGGTCAATATATTGATTATGTTTTGTTCATAAAATAAAAAAATTATATATATACATATATATTTTTGATAGGAAAAAAGAATTATATTCAATTGGCTACGATCGAGTATATGAATATGATCGATTAATAAAAATTTTGTTGGACTAATTAAAATTCATAAATATAAACTGTAAATTGTTGCGAAGCACAGGCTCACCGTGTATACGTGGCGATCTATAATTGGCGAGGCAATGATTTTTTGTGGGCCCTAGTAGTGCCGCTCTCGATCGGCTAGCGTGCCCTAGTTCGGTTTAAACTCCATGTCGACGCCGGCCTCTCAGCACCCTCACCCGCAGCGGTCGGCCTCCGCCCCTTGGATATTCTAGGTTTCCGGCGGCCGCTGCCCATCGTCGGCGTTGGCCCCTCAACCGCAGCCCGTCGACCTACATCCCTTAGCCGAAGCTCGTCGGTACTCCGCCTGTCAGCTTCATCAGTCGGCCTCCCTCCACCCCACATTGTGAGCAGCCTCGTCCTCCTCGTCTCGTCTCCCCCCCACTCCTCATTCTCCTCCTGTATACGCAGCCCCATCATTTTTTCATTTTTTTTTTAAATTTCTTCTTCTTCCACTGTTGTTTGTAGCCTCTTCTTCCTCTGATTTGACTTCTCTTATCTTAATTTCTCCTTCCTGATCTTTTCGTCTTATCATCTTGAACGTTGTCACAGGACTGCAAGCCTGCTGCTGTTCTTGATCTTTGCTTGTGGCCACGGACAGCACCGATCACCGAATTTTTTAGATTGACTTTTATCCTGTCTCCCTGCTATACATTAGAGGTTTGGCTGACTAGGTAATCTTTTAACTATTTATTTTTTAATTTCATTAAAATATTTTTTGGTTCCAAGTTATTAGGCTTGCATTATTAATTTTAGCTAAATTTGTTATCTTATTGATCTGCTTGTTACTTTATCTTTGCTAAGTTGTTGTTATTTTTGTTATGACGTTAACTTGATCATGAATTTTAAAATATGTTTTGCAATTATGCTATTTCAATTCTGTGATGAATAAGATGTGCTTATTGTGATGTTGACATTTTGTTCTCGAATTATGCTATTTTAGCATAGTTGCTTTCAAAACTTTTAAGCTTTATAAATATTAGAGGTTTATAATATCATCTAATAATTCATCTAAATCTTGTCACTTTTTTCCTTTCTTATAATTAAATTTTGCTTCATGACTCTTTAATTTCCATAAGTTTTAGTTTTATGTGTTATTCTTGTGTCGATATATTGTTTTTTTCTATAAAAGATCTATAGTTTGTTGTACTTAATTTGTTAATGTTTTAGGTATATAGTGATTTTCATGCAGAAGATTAATATTTAATTAACTTTGGCTAAGCACTTGATTTAACTGCTTAATATTTAATTGTAGGCAAATAGAAAATTCTAACATTTAAATTTTTTTGTTATGTAGTTTTTTGAATGTTCAAATAAGTGGTGATCATAGAATAGTTGACAGATACTGCTTTGTGGATTCACAAAGCATATCTTTTTATGTTGATAGAGAAGTATGAGTGTTGAATTTAAGTAAAAGATAATGATTGTGACAAATATTAATTTAGTGGTCATTCTTCCATATAGTAATGGGTAATTCTATTAATTTGTATATTTTATATTTATTTATCTGATGTTAGATATTTTTCGTTTATCTTATAACATTTTATCTTAATAGTGACCATTGGATCACAAAAGCCCTAAAGGAAGAGTTTTGGAAACTCCCTTTTCAGCTAACCTTTGAAAGGTTTTAGATAAAAATGATGGTAAATTTTATGTTGAAATCTTTGTCTTTGATCCTCTTTTATAATGTTGCCATCATGATTGCTTATTAAAAATGTATTATTACTATTTTAAAAGAAGGGGTTTCTTTTCCTCCGTAGTTCATTAGCAATTTAAGAAATAATATGTGTTGGTCAAGAAAGATGTGGATAAATACCTAGCATAATTGTTTATATGGACACACTATCACTAATCTCTATTAACCATGTGTTAGCAACTATATTATACCTTAAAAGCATTATGCAAATGCCATACTAGGATATTAAAAAGCTCCTAAAAATGAGTTAATCATTAAGCTTTTCTAATACCAAAAAACATTAGCTAACATGTTAAGTAAACTTACAATGGTAATAAAATATTCTCAAATTATAAGGAAAATGAAATTATTCTAACGTAGATTTATAAGTCTCCATCTGTCAACCAACCACCCTTAAATGATATATGATCTCCTCCAGCATCTTGTACATCATAAACCACATTCTCTAATTCAGTGGAACAAGTCGCAATGTTTTCTCCCACTATCACGCGGCAAGCCTATTAAAGCTATTCAAAACCATTGTATAAGAGAATTTACGATCATGTTATATTAATTTAGTGTAATAGGCCCTCACTATTATACAGTGGTTTCAAAATTGCTATATAAATTACATACTACAGTACCAATTACCAATTCAATTCACATACCAGCTCCATCATTTCACTTACATCAATCTAATAAATTGGAATGAAGATCAAATTATACTAAACAACTACAAACATTTAAAACAACTGAATTTAAGACAATAAAAAAACATTGAATATCACCTAAAAGTTTACTTAATCCACATCAAATATAAATTACACAAATTTTACACAACAAATATGCTTAAACATTTCACATCAAATTATAATCATGTAAAGTAATGAACTTTTACACATCAAATATACTTAAGCCACTCAATTTCACATCAAAATACTGTATATAATATACCATAAAAGATAGGAGCTAAGCTTGATGACAATATGGTGGCTGAGGTATTTCCATAAAAAAAACACGCCATCTAACTTGCAAGAATAAAATGAATCAAATAACAACCATAATACTCTTAACTTCTTACAGTATGTAATCCTTAAATTTCAAAAGCCTAACGTCACATGAGTTACCACTTCTCCCATATATATGCAACCATCTCTTCACAAAGTACATCCAAATCTTCAATACGGTATGTAACTATATTATTGAATAACTAATAAAAAAGAGTTATCATAAGTAATATACAAATATATTTTCAATAGGAAAAATGTTTTAATAAAGTTCTTAACGTATGTTGGTGAGAATTTGCATACAACGCGTAAAACTGATCTAGATTAAATACATCAATATGTAGTATCCACACCGAATATCAGCTATCTGCATCAGACACTAATCACAAGGAAAAATAAAAATTAATTAGGTTACTATGTATGAAGTTTTATCCATATTAAACTAAATATGTTTTCAAAAATACCTCAACATTTTCCATAGCAATTTCAACTATATGCTTTTGAAAACAAGCCAAAGAAAAATTATTCATAGAACTATCAAAAGAAATTGGTTAATTATCAAAATAAAGTTAATTGATATGCAAACATAAATTTCGACTCTTACTTAAGAACAACATCTTTAATGTCGTCTCATATATATTGTATGATAGGATCCATCCACAATTCTAATTATTGGAGTTACATGTTTGAAGAAAAAAGAAATCTCAGAAAGATTTGCTTTTGTGTACTGCTATCATGGAGGCATATAGCCCATCCTTTATTTTGCTAAGTTTGTCATGAGTCCCTTTCTCTATAATCATTCCATTTTTAACAACAACAATGACATCAGTGTTTTTTATTGCAGTGAGGCGATGGGTGGCAATAATTGTTGTTCGATCGATCATTATTTTTTCTAATGCATCTTGAACAACTTGCTCAGATTCTGCATCAAGGGCACTAGTTGGTTCATCTAGAAGCAAAATTTTTGGCCTTTTCAGTATAGCACGTGCAATTGCTATTCTCTGCTTTTGTCCACCAGAGAGGTGAATTCCTCGCGGTCCTACCATTGTGTTGTATCCCTGCATTTATTTTGTCAGTATGCTAATGTGTGGGTGTTGTGTGTCATCAAAACTTCGTCACTATAAAATGCAACACTTGGTTGATAATTTCATGCTACTTGTTCTATTGAACTTGAAAGAACATTTTTATTCAGCTTGTTTAGAAAATGGACTTGCATGGTTTATACAAAAGCCAATAAATGCACCATTAGAATGGGAGATTCTTTTTTTTTTGGCCAGAGAAATATGAAGGTAATTGGGAAGAAGATAAGTAATTTGTTTTGAGATTATGAACAAAGATTATTTAAACTGATATTATCACCATAATAGTATTGTTTGTTGACTTAGGATTCATAAATGTAACCTCCTACAGTCAAAATAAAACTATTGGTGATGTTGGTGGTTTTTTGTTTGATAGATGATTATAAGAGTAATTTAGTGTTGATCAAACCTTATTTAAACTGGATATGAAGCTGTGGGCATTTGCTGACTCAGCAGCAGATATAATTTCAGCCTCTGTGGCCTTTCTGTCATGCTGATTATATGCAACGTTGTCCTTGATGGTTTCATTAAACAAGATTGGTTCTTGACTTACGAGTCCCATTTGTTGTCTCAGCCACTTTAGGTTAAAATTATGCAGTTCTATTCCATCTAACGTTATCTTCCCAGAATCAGGATCGTAAAATCTCTGTAGTAATGCTATTGTTGTTGATTTTCCACTCCCACTCTCCCCAACCAATGCAATAGTCTGCCATGAAATTGAAGTATGTCAGGATTTTATTTTTCTTTCTCAACTCATCACATGAAAAAAAACTATGTAAAGTATATGTCTTTCAATTAGTTTTGTAAATCATCAATTTACCTTTCCTGATTGAACTTCCAAGCACAAGTCCACGAAGATTTGGACGTCAGGCCTTGTCGGATATTTGAATTGAACATGTTGAAACGTTATATTGCCCTCAAGTGCCTTTAAGGTGATACCGGAATCGCTGCTTGGGTCTATTTTTGATTCACGGTCAAGGAGTTCAAATATAGATTGTGTAGCAGATCTAGCTTTGCTGGGATCTGAGGCTCCGTATTTTGATTGAAAAATTCCAATAGTTGCTATGACCAGTACGTAGAAAGACTGCAAAAAGTACATGCCATTAGTTCATCAACTATAGTGCTACATTAAATTGGAGGAGAGTATATTTCAAGTTCAACTATTGAAGTAATATAAAATATAATTTTTGCTGCATAAATTGGAATCATCATTTTTTTTTGCGTAGCAAAATTTATTAGATGGGAAATTGGTACGATGTATTAAATCAACATTATGCTGTGCTTGTTGATATAATGCAAATTTCCCCTAGGATTGCTCTCTCCTTTTGCTGAAGAAAAACTCAGATATCTTTGTTATGTTTCACATTATTACGGTTAAAAACTATTTTGTTTTGCAGTATTTTTGATCTGTATGGCAGAAATAACCAAGCAAACATATAAACGATCAATGAAACATACATCAAAACGTAGTGTTTGATATTATTGTTGTTCGTATTGTGCCATTCTAATGCCAACCCAGGTGACTGATGGAAGCAAAATAACTTCTCCTAAGCTTGTGCAAGTTTGCTGTTGAATTTTTCAAGACTAGAAGTAGATTGCATGAGAATATAAACGATGCACCCTTGAGCTGTAATGTTTGAGAATCTATTGATGGCCTAGTGAAATTTCCCATTTACTTATGGATTACATGTCATGGTCTAATGCTTATGATAGTCCAATATAAATGAGCTACTGAAATTCCCCTCCCCTTTTTTTTGAAACACAAAATTTCCCATTTACTTATGGAGGATATGTCATAGTCTAATGCATCATCATAGTGCAATGCATATGCATCAATGTTCATTGTAAAATTAGTCTATTTTGAGTAGACGCAAAGTAATTAAGTTGATTTAGATTTTTCAAAAAAAGCTTTGGTGCGTCCTCTTATACACAGATCACTCTAAAATCTATCATAGAGAGAGATGAAGGTTCGATGCATCCACTTCTTCATGTTGCCAATGTTCGATAGCTTTGCATTGTGCCTTTGACATACATTGAGTTGATTTATGATTAACATTGTGAAGAGGGAGGAAAGAGACTATAGAGAGAGGGAGGGTGGGAGGGAGATAGATGATTCGTGTTTTATCATGAGATAGAGAGGAGAGAGAGAGAGAGAGGCAGTGAAAGGGAGGGAGGGATCGGGTGGGAGGTGTTCTGCCATTCTCAAGGTTGGCTCGAGTCTTGTTTACTTAGAACTGATAGATAGTTGATTTGTACTTCATCATATTTGCGGAGGGGGTGGGTTTCTATGAAAGCTTAATTTCTACATCTATAAATTCTCACTCAAATCCCCATAGAAGAGACTTTTTGGCCAAGTTTTGTAATCAATAATATCTTCTTACTCTTGTACTCTTTGTAACTACCTTAAGGCAACATTTGATAGATAGTGAAACCTCTTTTTCTTGGCCCGACCAATGGATGTAGGTGCTTGAACCATCTTAAATGTTGTCTCTCTTTCTCTTGTTTTTTGGTGATTCTTTCATGTTTTCTTAGCTAAAATCTTTTGCAATAAATTCATTGCATACTAGTGATTTTCAGGACTTCGAATTTTTCCATCAAAAGAAACATACACCAAAACATAGCGTTGATATTATCATTGCTCGTATATCTCGTCATTATGATGCACACCTAGGTAACTTATGGAAGCATATTAAAATTCTCTAAAGGCTAAGCATGTTTGCTGCTGAATTCTTCAAGATTGGGAGAAGATTGCATGAGAATATGAACACCGCATTTTTGAGCAGTAATGTTTGAGAATCTATTTAATGAGCTAGTGAAATTTTCCATTTACTTATGGAGGACATGACATGTCTTGAGAGAGAGGGAGCGAGATATTTTGACATTCTTGGCTCAAGTCACGTCAACTTAGAATAGAGAGTTGATTTGTATTTCATCATTTAGTATTTCAAATTAATTAGTTTGATTTCGATTTGAGGAAAAATTTGTGCAGGTTCTATGTGTATTTATATTTTCTGCTATTTTTGCTAGCACTACAAATAATTTATATCTGTGATTAACTTATGGATGTTATGCTAGTAATATATTTACGACATATACACATCGATTTGTAGAATATTTTAAGTAAATTATAGTTGACATACTATATTACCTAACAGACTGTGATGTAATTACGCCATTGTTTTTAATATTTCAAAAAATAGACAGTAATGTAATTGTAAGTTGCACTTTAGAAATATAATATCACTAGTTTTTAATCTAGTCAATTAATCTGGTAACCCGAAAAACTTTCTCGAATGTTGATTTTCCATCTTGAACTAAGCAAGCTCCAAAGTATGTGATGGCAGCATAAGCACTATATAGGAAAAGCTGAGAAGCCCCAAATCCAATCCCATTTATAATTCCTTGTCTAATTCCTAATCTTTTAGCAGCACCACATTTCTTATTATACAACTCAACAACCTTTTCTTCAGCCGAGAATGAAGCAACAGTTCTTATGCTTATGACTGCATCACTGGCTACCTGACTTGCGTCCAAAAACACCCTCTGCAACAAATTCAAAAATAGATAGAAAACATTAGCCGGAATAGTGTTGTTAACTCCAACTTCTTGCACCATTTGGTGCTATGATCAAAGTTATTGTTTTCATATTGAGACAAACCTCTGCATCTGCACTGAATCCTTTGATAAACTTTGTTTGAATCCAAGTATTGAGTCCTATAAAAGGAACCATTGCTATGATAATGAGAGAGATTTGCCAACAAGAAGCAAAGGCGATAATCAAGCCAGCACTTATGGCGGTAATATTCTCAACCATTAATGCAAGTGCATCACCTACGAGGCTTCGCACTTTAGCAGCATCAGATGATAGTCTTGCCCCTATTGCTCCACTGGAGTTTTCAGGATCATCAAACCATGCCATCTCCATGTTAACAACCTTAGTAAAGGTCATCAACCTAATCCTCCTTATCAGTTTTGAACCAGCCACTGCAAAAAAATATGACCTTGCTAGAGTTGTAACTAAAGAAATTACACCAATTGCCAAAAACATTAATGACCAAAATTTTGATTCTTTCTCCATCTTCTGCATTGGCTGAAAGAAAGTGACTATCATACTCGAGAAGATTATTCCAAGTATTGGGTATATAAGGCCATTGCTGATTGCTGCTATTGAACCAAGCAACAATACTGGTAACTCTGGTTTGTTGATGTAGACAAGACGTTGTAGCGGAATCTTATTTGATTTATTAGATGGAATGGCAACGTTGTGCTCTCCTGTGGTATGTCTCTGAGCGTTAGTTTCTGCAGGAATTTCATGTCCTACTGTCAACACATAGTGGTGGCTACTATCCTTCAATGAGGATTCTTCATGTTCTAGTTTGAATGAGTATTGCTGACTATTATGTTTCAGTGCTGATTTTCTAAGCATTTCGATCGGGTAGCTATGACTACTTTGACTAAATGTTGATTCCCTATTACCAACATTCATTAAGTAGTTACATCCACTAAGACCAAGAACCGAATCGCTAAGTTCTACTTCAAATGAGTCCTGTCGGCTACCATGTTTCGTGGGTGATTCTTTACTAATGTCATCTTTGAATGACTTATGTTGACCTGCAAAATTTGTTCCTTCAACTGAAGGATTGGAAGTGTCATTCTCATGTCCATATGTCTTTTCAGAGCCACGTCTCATATCCTGTAGTCTTATGAGTTGGTTGTAAGTTCCATTGGGATCTTTCACAAGCTCAGAATGTTTTCCTGATAAAAAACGAGAAGAAAGCAGTAACACATGGTAAAGGTTGGTTCAATTATGCAAATTATTCAATGCTTTATCTTTGCTCAAGTGTATACCTCTTTCGATTATTGATCCTTGACTTATAACAACTATTGAGTCTGCATTTCTCACGGTGCTTAGTCGATGAGCAACAATAACTGTGGTGCAATTCATCATGACTTTATCAAGTGTTTGCTGTACAATTTGTTCAGATTCAACATCTAGAGCACTGGTGGCTTCATCTAATAGTAATACTCTTGGATCCTTCAAAATTGCTCTAGCAAGGGCAATTCTTTGCTTTTGGCCTCCGGATAAATGGGTCCCATGCTCACCAACCAAGGTTTCTAGTCCCTGAAAAGCATAAGTAATGCTAGTCACAAGAATTTTTATTTAGTTGTTTAGTTGTAGGAATATAAAATTATTCAGAACCATAATCTCCGGCTGATATCCTTTTGTTTGTTGGTTACTATAGTTTTTATATAATACTAGAGCTGGAGATCTCAATTTCTTGCTCCGTTCAAAAAAAAATTAAATTATTTTTAAAGTAGAATTTCAAGCTTAAGCTTTTTTTTGAAAGTTGTTTTCTTTTTTTGAAAGATGGTTGTTAGAGATTTATTATAGTATTAGAGCTGAAAATCTTGAATTTCAACTTTGTTGTCTGCCATTTATTTCTAACATAAATTTTATGTGAGGGGGTGGATAACAATATAATTTTTTTTCTCCATATATAACTTATTAGCTTAAGTTCGTAGGTCAGTTTATTACCACAATAGATTATATCATGCTAATTCACACGCTTACTTGAGGCAACATGTCGATGAACCTTGAAGCATTAGCTAGTTCAACAGCAACTTTAATCTCTTCAATGGTTGCATTATCTTTGCCATAAGGGATATTTTCTCTAATGCTGAAATCAAAGAGGACAGGTTCCTGGCTCACAAGCCCAATTTTCCCTCGAAGCCATCTTAGCTGAAAATCTTTGATGTTTACACCATCAATGAGGATTTCACCTGCTTGTGGGTCATAAAACCTTTCCATCAAATTTATTATTGTTGACTTCCCGCTCCCACTCTCTCCAACCAATGCGACAGTTGTGCCACTATGAATATAAATGGAGAACCCATTAAATATATGTTCATCAGGTCTGGCTGGATAGCTAAAATAGACATCCCTAAACTCAATGTCCCCACGAATATGAGCCAAATGTTCATCTCTTGTCTCATATGCATCAATCCCTGGTTTTCTTTTGATGATCTCAAAAGTCCTGTGTGCTGCTGCTTGGCCTGCTGCAAATGTTGTCAAGCATGGTGATGCCTGCCCTAAAGCTCTGAAAGAGTGTTATGCTCATTTAATGCTTACAAGTAGAATTGACAAATCCGCTTGTCTTCTAAAGGTTATTTTTGATAAGTTCATTGTAACTTTTATCTTAACCTGTTCTTTTTAGATAGGAATTGTGATACGTATTGGTCATTCTTGCTATAATGATTTGACAATTGTAAGGGAAAATGAATGATATAGATTAGATTAGTACTTATATGGCTAACATGTATTGTGCAATCACATGCTTTAATGCCACATTCTAAATACATTTGGGCATGCATAAATACATGGTAAAGAAGTTGAGAATCCATATTCTAGTTGTAAGTTCTGAATTAGGTTAATTAATGCATGATTGTTTGATTTGCTAGGGGAGAAGTGGTAGAACACAGGTAAAGCATTTTTTCTTTTCTTTTCTTACAATGCTGATGCAGTTATTTTTGTGCTTTATTGCCTTCCTATAAAACTGATGCAGTAGAAGTTTGGTTAGTTTGGGAAAGGATTTGTCTATTTAGTGAGTTAAGAGCGATGCAATAGTCATATCACCATTTGTTTTTGGTTTTCCTCTCCGCCTGCTTCTGGTGGTGACTTAGGACCCCTCTTTCCCCCCCCCCCCCCCCCCCCCCCCCCCCACTGCCCCACCCCAAACCGAACAAATCATGAATATTAGAAAAATGCTTAGGAGCTATAATTGCTCAGAAATCATTGAGATGTATGACTTAAAATATCGTGTTCTTCTCCTAATGAACAAGATGCAATCATTTCTCATTTGTCCAATGAAAATTTGACTTCAATTGACTCATTATTGATATCATAAGTTTAAGTTTAATTTATGTTGATAGATTTAATTGAAAGCATTTTATCTTGAGCTCTTGTCCATTTAACATTATCATTTCCTGTTATGTCTTGTGAGTAAACTTTATAATTTTTCTGTTGTTTTTTAAACAAAAATTCCGTTTAGAAAAAAGAAAAAGTTTCGGGAAGGAGAAGCAAGTGACAAAAAACTTACAGTGCACCAAGCAAAACTATAAATATAATGCTGATGACGTCTCCACCAGTGTAGCCTTTGTGGAGCAGAAGATTTGGACTATTCCATAAGCCAAAGGCATACCCGCAGTATGTGATTAGCATGACTAGTCCTGTTCCAAAACCTGTAGCCAATCCCTCATATATGCTAGAATTGTAGGCATTGCTCAAGGCCTTTTTATATTTATCTACTGATATTTTCTCCCCTGTAAAAGATGCTACCTAAGCAATCACAGATTTTGTGAGAATGTCATCATGTTATTATGCCATGGCCATTAACTAGTATGATATTTCCTAAAATATTCATAAATATCTTTCTGTTTTGATTTTTTTGATATTAGTTTTTTGGTTTTAAATATTGCTGAATGGGGAAGAAAAGTTCATGTGTTGACTGCAATTAATTCGGGATTAAAGTTTGTTTGCACGACCATTAATTAGACATGGACATAAAAGCATGAGGAGCATAATTTATTAGATCTAGTTGATAAGGCTTTATCAGAGATCTTAATTGCCAAGTTCTTTGCACTTTTTTTTTTTTGATAATGGAAGTTCTGTACATTTAGCATGACTATTTCAATGTTAGCAAATTTATATTTTTATAGAGCTTTGCGATCAGTTCTACAGGTATATTGTGGGATATGACATGCAAAACACAGAGGAAGAGACAATATTACATAATCAAGCAACAAATCTGACTATATGCATGCATAACACAAAAATTTCAAACTGTTGAAATAACTTGAGGCTTTTTTTTCTTTAATATCAACATCTTAAGTTGATTATTATAATCTTTAGCAAATCTAGGTACACATTTGCTTATCAGAAATCAATTGCATATGGAAGTTACATTTTACATGAGTGATTAAAAAGTTAATCCTGACAAGATAGCATATAGTGAACCACAAAATATTCCAAACATCTTTAACATAAAGTTATGCAATCTGTTATTTTTGAAGCATGTTTTTGTTATCTATGTAAATAATATGATTTTGGTGTTAATATGTAAGTTTTGTGTTGTATATGTTATTGACTTGAAATATTTTACAAAAACATGTCAGCATCCTATCTATTTTATATAACATTAAAATTAATCGTGCTGTTTGAAATTTGGAAGTGTGTTAATAAGTAAGATCCATACAAAGGGTTGAAAGAAACTAATTCTTTCTTTTTCTTCTAATTCAGGATAAATTGCTTACAGTTTTAATGGAGCTGATTGTTTGGTGTACTATTTCTGAAGCTTGGGTATATACTCGCTCCTCATGCGAAGAAATTTTGGATATAATGGTGGCTGTTATTGCACCACAAATCACCATGAAAGGTATTGTTGAGACCATAATCAAAGTAAGAAGCCACCCTTTCACAAAAGCTACAGCAAAAGCTATGAAGAATGTGCATATCAGATTGATGAACTTTCCGACCTGTTACATTTCATATGAGAGATTTAGAGATTGATACAAATTTGAATAAGTTCAAATTTGGTACTTAAAAGCACTACAATTATAAATGTGCAGCTTTTGTTGTACTCCAGGCAAGTTCAATTTATGATAGAAATGCTCTGACTGGGAAAGGAGCATGAAACAACAAAATGCCTGTAAAGAATAATGGCAATATGCTGATCTTTCTTTGTTTATTCAACAAAAAATAAGAGGACCTGCATTGAAATTAATAAAGAAGGTTATTCTAGCTCTGTTTGTAGGGTCAATTTTTAGTATGGATGGTCTACTGAAAATAATGTGAGTTTTTGCATTTTCTTGAGAAAGTACTCAGTTGATCATACTATTACCCATAATTTGATTTTTGATAAAAAAAAAATACAATGATATACTTTTTGGCATCATTCTTGTCTACTATCTCGCTTGTAGGCTGTAGCTTTAAAGCCATAAATTATGTGCACATTCATGACCTCCTCAAATAGCATTGATCACAATATGATCTTTGATTTAATTTTGCAGGCTGTAATTTAGTGGTTTTGTATGAACAATATATCAATATTATCAAGGTAAATAGCAACTAGGTCCCTTTAGTTTGCTTTTATGCGTAAATCGTGTAAATATGCATCTGGGTTTTCAGCCATTGAACGCGAGGGTAAATTAAAGGGGCCTAGTTGCTATTTTTAAACGCCGGGGACCGAGTTACACATGAGAGCAAACTAGAGGGACGCAGTTGTCGTTCACCTGTATTAATATCATTGTTGTGCTTGTTATTGATTCGTTTCGTAATGCATTTAGAATTTTATTTAATCACCTGCTCACCCATGGCTTCTTGAATCAGGATGATATCCCCTGACATCCTCTGAACGACCTCCCCAGCATCAGTCTCCGTGTCAAAGAATGCAATCTCTTGCTTCAGTAAGGCTTTGAGATACAGACTTCTTATTCTTGCTGACTGCCTCTTCCCCGTCACCACCCAACATGATACTTCTGGTATGATAAATATGTGAGTTGTCAATTTTATTATATTCATTTCAATCCAAAAGCAATTTATTTTTTTTCCTTCATAATTTTTTTAAAGAAAATTAAGTATGCTATTTTTTTTTTAAAAATTTTGTGATGGTAATATTTTATAAGGATGATCACATATATGTCAATAAAATATAGTTATTTTACATATTTGATACCTAAATTTTAGATATTCATATTAGCTTGCTAAAAAGTTATGACATGTATGTAATAAATGTTGTATTTTTCGTAAGATTTTAGTGAGCAATATGCAATATTAAAGATTTGAGTATTATTTTAGTGGTATATACGTAATTACCCTTATTTATAAGTATAATTTTTAATCGTATTTCTATCATTATTAACCTGTTCATTTTGGGTTAATTTTTTTTTAATTCTAATATTTGACAGAAGACAAAATTAACTGTTTTATTTTATTAATTTATTTTTACAACATTTCCGGTCCCTAAGTTGTTGAACATTCAATTATTTATCTTTTTATTGATGATGTTCATTTATTACACATCAATTTTAAATTGGGTTTTTAATGGCACACAAATAATATTGTAGATTTGGATAGTGTGCTGTGCAATTTAGTGTTTTGCAAGCACCAACATATTTAGGATTTTGGGTTCAAATTTAGGGTTTATGTTTGATTTTTTACATATTTTTTTGTGATATTTAAAAGGTGTTAGGTGTTTACTTAACTAGCAGAAATATATAAATAAATTAAATATTGTAAAGATAATATATAAAAAAAATATAATGAGAAATGAATATATTCGTAAGAAGGTTGAAGCACCATCAATTTAAGATAAGGTTAGTGAGATTCTATGTACATAGCTTGGATATATAAATGTAGGATGATAGAAGCTCCATTAAGACGAGCGGAGTTATTAAATCTTATTAATATAAAAAGAGGAAGAAAAATATTAAAAATAACATTATAAGAAACTATTAGGTATAATCTTATGTATTTAAAGTTCAATAAGGAGTTATTTAATAGGGTGCAGTGAAAACAAGAGTTAAATCGTTGACCCTACTAGATAGGATATCTAAGTAATGAAATAATAAATCATTTTTTGATTTGTTTACTGGTGATGTTCATTTCTTATAAGATAACTTCTAAGTAGGGCTCACATAAAAACAAAAGTATGGGTTTTTATTAGCATATAAGTAATATTGGTTTTGTTTGGTTCGAGATATTTTTTTTACTCAATGTAAATTTAAATTATAATAATCAACTTAATTTTATAAATATTAAAATTAAAAGTATTTTATATTTTACACACTTTGTAATATTAAAATATATATTTTTTCTTGTAAAAAAAAAAAATTCGAACCAAATGAGGTCTGAAGATTCAAGTGGTTCGTATAATTTAATGTTTTAAAAGCGGTATATCAATATAAACTCTACGTATACATACGGAAAAAAGATGCCACCCCTGCTCCAATTGCCAAGAAGAACATGTACAGAGATCTCTACAAGCATAAACAAATCTTTAGCTAACATGCATGCCATTGTAAATTAACATAACTAAAAGAATTCAGGCATTTTGATGCACTAATTTACTCTAAAAAAAATAACATAATTATTTATAGGTTTCTATAGTCAGTGGCATGTTTCAAATTAGTTCAAATTTATGAAATTTTTTCATGTTGGTCTGTAAAATTTATAACATTTTTAAGTTAGATGTTTTTGTTAAATGAAATCATCTGCTGGCTAAAGAAAAGGAAGTAGTTTTACCCTTAAAATTATATTTTATTGGCACAAAAAAAACTGTAAGTTGATGGAAGCAATAGAATCTTAAGAGAGGGGAAATCTGCATTTAAAAAACTTATGGTAAAATTTTAATGAAAGTTTTTAAAAAAGTTTTCAAAAAGAAAAGAGTTTTACTATTTATATTCAAGTTATTATTATTAAATTATTTATTTAAGTTATTAAAAACATGTAGAAATGAGTTGTTATTTGTGTTCAAATATAAATGAGTATAATTAAGGATTTTTTAATTAGAGCTTAATTATATCAAAGCTCAGTTTTTAATTTATATTTTCTTACTTTAGATATGGATACTCTGACTGGATATATTTAAGAAATAGTATTTTGGCGTATATTATTTACATATGATATTTTTCTTTTCGATAAGACTAAGGTGAAACTATATTTATGGAAGAGTACATTATAGTCTAAGACCTTGTTTGGTTCGAGAATTGAATTTTGGATAAGAAGAAATATTTTATTTTATAAGTTTAATATGAAAAAAATTTAGTTCAATATTGAGAAGTGTGTAAAATGTGAAATAAAATTAATTCTAATATTTGTATTTGTGTTGGATGTGAAAGAAAATTAATTTTTATAGTTGAAATTTGTGTTGGGTTAAAAAAAATTTTTAAACCAAATAAGCCTTAAAGATTTTCATTTTAGTATATTAAAAATCGAATATATAGAGTGTAAATTTAGTCAAAATAAACACATTTGTATTGGTAAAATGATAATTAATAATCAAGTTATTAGAAAGAGTGAGCGATTTAAATACGTTGGATTAATTATATATAATAATAATAAAATAAATGGTAATACTATCAATAGAATTCAAGCATAATGAAAAAGTAAAAAAAATATATTTGATGTGTTGTGTGATAAATTTTTTTTCTTAAACTTAAAAGTAAATTTTTTAAAACAGTTATAAGATCAAGAATGTTATATAGTGCTAAATGGTGACCTACAAAATAAAAAATATAAGTAAAATAATTATTATAGAGATGAGAATATTAAGATGGATAGGTGAATATGCATGAAAGGATAAGATGAGAAATGAGTATATCTGCGAGAAGTTTAAGGTAGTCTCAAGTGAGGACAAGTTCAGGGAGAATTAGCTTAGATAATTTGGACATATAAACTGTAGGTTTATAGAAGCTCTAACAAAGAGAGTTGAGTTATTGGATTTTACTTATATTGAAAAAGAAAGAGTAGGATCAAATATGACATTATAAGAAACTATCATAAAGGATCTCACATACTTGAAGATAAATGAAGGCTTATTTGATAGAATGTAATAGAAATAAAAGATTTATATAGTAAACTCTACTTAGTGGGATAAATGTTCTGTTGTTATTGTTGTTGTAAACTTTAAAAATAAGATGATAATTGGGAGAATTCAGAAGTTTTGCTTATTTAACCTCTATGCATGTTCATGTAGATCTTTTTTTTTTTTGATCAATCAAATGACAATGAAGCTTAAAGTTTAGTATCTATGTGCAATAGTTCAAATGTCAGGAATAGGTGTGCTATAACTTTAGTACTTCAAGGTTTATATGCAACTTACTTTTTGAAAAGGCTAAATTACATTACATTTAGGTTTCTGAAGTTGAGGCATAATAGCACACAAGTTCATATTTTCAATTGTTTAACTTCTAGGTCTTTGAGTTACACTAAATATATCAGTTTAGTCTTATGTTTTTGTTATTATTTTACTCTTCACTTCCTCTCTCTCACTTTAGCTCGGTGCAAAGTGCGCGCAGGTCACTCTTCTTCCTCCCCCCCCCTTTCCTGGCTGAGCAGAGGAGGGGGAAGGCACGGGATATCGTCACTCTCTCTCTCTCTTGCTTTCCCGCCCTCTCGAGCTTGGCAGAGGGGCGGACTGGTGGGCGAAGGAGGGGGAGGGATGGAGAGACAAGGAAGAGAATGGTGGAGAAAAATATTGATGTTATTAAAATATTTTAAAAATTATTTTTTAAATTTTTCTTTACAATTTGTAAACCAAAATCATCTATAAAGACGTGTGAATTATTTAATATAATCTTAGGGACCTAAGTGGAATGTTAACTTATCTTAAAGATTCAAAACTTAAAAATTTAAAAATATAAATTTGTGTGATATTATGCCTTAGCTCCTAGGGACTTGAATGTCATTTACCTTTTAAAACATTAGCCTTTGAGGTAAAGTTTTTACATTCTGGTCATTAAAATGAAGCTTTCCTGCTACTCAAATCTCACGTGCTGTTTTCATATGGTTCCTTAAGGCTCATTCTCTTTAATTATTTCATGCATGCTCTTTAATTATCATCTTCTTCGCCTATTTAATTCAGAGTACTCATATTACTCATTCTCTCTTTATCTTCTTTGTTTTACCCTTGAATTCTTTTACGAATTCTTTTTCGTATTTCATCTCTCTCGCTCTCTCTCGCTCACTCATCACTTTCTCTTCCTCTCGAGGCTGTTTTTTCTTCTCTTTCATGAATATTTCTCACGAAGGGGAGAGAGAACATAGACAAGAAGGTGAAGAGAGACATTCGAAAATTCATTAAACATAGAGAAAGAAAAAATGGTTCGTATGATCAATGATAACTTAGAACATTAGATTTTAGATAGAAATAGACCAAGGTGAAATAAATTTGAAAGTGAAAGAACCCACAAGAAACAAAGCTTCTGTTTGGTTGGAGGCTATTTTGATCATAATTTTTTTGTATTGAGTAAAATGTGAGATAAAACTAATTAATGTATTGAGAAATATGTAAAATATTGTAACATCTTGTGATCCAAATGTAGAGATATTGTCTTCTTTAGTTTCATAGAATTATGTGACTTGAGTATTTCCTGAAAGGTCTCATTACTATTCTAGTTTAAGTACACTTAACTAGAAAGTTTTGCATCATTAGCCTCACAGTTTTGCCCCAAAAGATACTTTTATTATTTGGGATCACGTTATCTATTTATATAGCTCAGAATCTCCTCTCTTTTTGATGTGAGACGATTCATTCTTGTGCCTCCCTCACCATTATTTATTAGTTGAGAAGTTTGTCAAGAGCTGCACTTTGCCTCAATGATTCTTTTCCCTAGGACATCACCTAGCAATTACTCCCCACCCTCTTCGGCTAAGACATTACAGGCTCACCAGCTTGCGCTTGGTTCGTTCTCACACCACATTGTACTATGGAGGGTCGGTTCTAATACCATATTGTAATATTTCGTGATCCAAATGAAGAGATATTGTTCGTTTTGGCTTTAGAAAACTGCGTGACATAAGTATTACCTGGAAGGTCACCTGTGCCATTACTACTTCAGCCTAAGCACGCTTAATTGGGTGAGTTTACTATTATTAGCTTCACAATTTACCTCAAAAGGCACCTTAACTATTTTGGATCACAATATTTATTTATATAACTCATGATCTCCCTTCCTTTTCGATTTGAGATGATTCATTCCTGTTTTCCTCTCAGCACTATTTATCAAGTTAGAAACCAATCAAGTACTGTACTTTACGTCATTGTTTTCCTTCCATCAGGACATTATCCGGCGATTACTCCATCCCTTTTTCGGCCTAATATTTTTAAAAGGGATCATGATCAATCTGATCTCTAACCAAACAAAGGCAACACATATTAGAAAGAATTCATGTGAAATGATTCAAAAATGTCGACCTTATTTGAATGATGAACTGAATATGAAGAAACTCGTATAAAATTCAGCCTCACTTTTATTTTTCAACCAAAAGTTAGACTTTGTAATGTCCAAAAGTTTATTATCAAAAAAAAAAAATGAAATTAAATTCTATTTCTCCATATAAAAAATTAGATATTCATACCTTGCCAACAGTTTGAACCATATTTGTAGTGTCCATAGCTCCATAAGAATTGACTACATCAGCATAGAGGATCATGGAAATAGGCATGACAGACCCATTGGCAATGGCTCCAATTGTGCCAAGAGCCATTAAAGTGATGTCACATGAGTCACTAAAGGGAGAACAGCTTGTAGAATGGTAGTGAGTTGCTCTTGTTCTCTTTCTCTTCCTCTTCCTCTTCCTCTTCCCTCACATCATCTCTCTCTTTCTTTCTCTCTTCTCTTCCATTTATTTCTTTCATTTTGCTCATTGAAATGGAGGGAGATGCTTCATTGGTTTCATGCATGGTGCGCATTTTGTCGTCTTCTTTTCCCGCCGTCATCGCTCGACAAGTTTATTATTTTTTAGTGCCTGAAAGATTTACATATATGCCTCTTAATTCTTTTTCATATTAAATTTTGGGATAATTACGTACATGCCACACTATTTAGTTTTATTCATGCATTACCCATCTATTCTTAGTTAATTACGCTATGTACACTTAAAACATTAGAAAATTTTACATACACAGACTTTAACTTATTTCTATTATAATGAGTAATCATAATTTTGTAATAATCTAACTATAGCTAGGTTATAAAAAATTTATGTCGTTCATTATATTATTTTAAAGATATTTAAATATATTTTGAGTGAATATCTTTAAACTTTGATGTTTAGGTGATGGCAAGGGAAGAAGACATTCGCGATGTGAATTAATTTTGGGACAGATTAGCGCTTTAGTGTAGCATTGAGGAAGAAAATAATATATACTATTAAGGGTAAAAATATAAATTTAATAATTTACTAACAAAATATTTTTTTTTCAAATAGATTTTGACTGAATTTTAATTCAAGTGTGTGTATGTAAGATTTTGTAAGATTTTGAGTGTGCATAACGTAATTAATTAAGAATAGATAGGTAATATATAAATAAAATTAAATGGTGTAACATGTAGGTAATTATTCTTAAAATTTTTTATTCTTTTATTTTACAATTTAATCCTTCAAATTCTATGAAAATAAAAACTAGTGGCATACATATATTTGCAAATATTATCGGTAATAAGCATTCAGATAATTATAATCTGCAAAAAGAATTTTTTAAAAATCTTTAAAATTACTTAAATGTGTTATTTTTGAATGATTTGAGGGATTAAGTTGTAAAATTAAAAAATAAGAGATGTAATATATAATTAAAGATGAATTAATGGGTATGTATATAAATAAGATATTTGATTACATAATTTTGAAATATGTTATTTTTAAATTTTGAGAGAATTATAAATGTCATTTTTTATTAATTTAATAGAAGGTGCAGTTTGTAATTATATATTTAAAGTATAAGATAACCGATTATAATTACTATCGATGTTTTAAGTGTTGTATAGATGTCTAATTACTACACAAAATAATTGGAATTAAAATATTATAGTTTTTTTATGTTCACAAAAAAATCAGATTATTTGTAATCCAGTGATGAAATTAAAAAAACAGTGTCTTGTGAATAATACATATTAAGTCTTCAAATCGAGGTTTTAACACTCGGTTGAAACTACCGAGTTGTGGTAGTCTCAGATGAGTTTCGATTGAAATTGATTCGAAAAAATTATGTAATTTTGGTTTCAAAATCGAAATTCAGTCATTTTTTTTTCAAAAAAAAAATATTTAATAAGAAATTTAATTTAAATTTAAAAATTAAAATAATTTATAGAAAAATTGAAACTGTCGAAGTTGAAACTATTGAAACCTATACTTTTAGCTTGTGATTGAAACCAAAATCAAAGTATGAACAAAATTGTCTTGAATATTTACTGGTTTAAAACATTAGTAACATGTTTGTATTTGATCATGTGATAATTATGTCCATATTTAAAAATTTCTTAATAATTAAACAAAAATTTTGCTCGATTTCTTATGACATGATCTCAACTCATTTGATATAAGGCTGTTGACTTTGCTCGAAGATCACTCGAAAATTAAATCGAATCGAGCTCGATTCGATCTAAATGAGCTGACTAACGAGATGTTTTTTTGGGTCAAAAATTTTATCAATCCAATCTTAAGCCGGCATAGGATCAGATCGAGATGGCTCGAAATCGGATCGATTAAAAAAATAAAAAATATTACATATATGTATTTATATATGTAACTAGATTTAGTATGTAGTTTTTTCAGTAGTCTATTGGAAGGTTTCATTAAACTTTCATTAGAATTTTCTCTATGATCATTTAAATTATATTTATTGTAAATTATTATTATTTTTTTATCTTTAAATAATAGATCAATACGAATAGCTTTAGTTTAAGCTGATTGAATGAACAAATATATTTATACGTAAAATTCGAATAAAAGATCGAAAATTAATCGAAAGTCAGATCGATTTTTGCTCGGATGGAGCTTGAATCGATAACAGATGAGCCAGACCCAGCTCGAATCGAGATCGAATTGAACTCTCCTAGTTCATTCTCTGGATCGAATCGAGATTGAATCAAAAATTTTTAATTCAATCTTGAGCTGAGGTCGGATCGGCTCGAGATCAAATCGTTAACAACCCTAATTTGATATTAAGATCTCATTTAGTTCAAGCTTTTTTTCTTTGATCTAATGCAAATTTTAATCATAAGAATCAATTTTATTTTACATTTAACACAAATTCAAATATTTATATTAACTTTATTACATATTTTATATACTATTTAATATTAAAAAAAGAGATTTACATACATATCTCTTAATTCATCTTGAATTAAATATTAAATTCCTTATTTTTTAATTTTACAATATCACCTCTCAAATTTTCTAATAACAAAAACTAATAAAATATATATCTTTACAAATATGTTCATAATATTTTATATATACATATTATTAGTAATAAGTATCCAAATAATTATAATCAGCAAAAGAATTTTTTAAAAATCATTAGAAAGGTCTAAATATATTATTTTTGAATGATTTAATTAGTAAAGTTGTAAAATTAAAAAATAAGAGGCTTAATATATAATTTAAGATAAATTAAAGAGTACGTATGTAAATGCCACTAAAATAAAATTAAAAAAAATAAAATTTTTTCACATCTAAAAAAAAAACTTGAATCTAATAAATGGATTTGAATAAAAATTGACATATCATATGATCAAATCAAGATGGAATATGGTAGCTCACCTCTGGTAGGCTTTCTGCTGAAAATCATAAACTTTTTTTATTTTTTATTTTTATGAACAGCTCTTTAGTGCATGTTGATGAACTCTCCTTTCCACCAAGTGTGTTGGCTATTTATATTCACACCCCCAACCTTTTATTTTTGTTGAATCAGACAAAAAAAAGGACAAAATCTTCAATTATTGAGCAAATCAATGTATAGGTTAAATTATTGATAGGTTCATATAATTTATTCATATTTATATTTTGTTCGTATGATGTGAAATAAAGTAAGTTGGTTACATTAAAAATTGTGTAAAATGTGAAATAAAATTGATTGTTTTATTGAGAATTGTGTTGGATGTAAAATAAAGTGATTGTTTAATATTGAAATTTGTGTGAGATGAGATATAAAATAATTTTTTAAGTTTTTTTAAAATAAATTTAAGATTTTGGCTATGGCTAATTTTAGTCATGATTTTTAGCCCATTGTCAAAGAGGGCCTTAGTGCCCTGTTTGGTGCGAGGATCAAAATTAGGATTAAAATGATACTAATTTAAAAAATAATAATAATAATAAATAATTTATTTAATTATTTTATATAATTTTTAATATAAAAAATATATTTTACTTCACGTATTAAATAATTATTAATGAAAATATTAATTTTATTTTACATCCTAGATTAAAAAAAATTTATTCGAATATTTTAGTCTACGATGTGAAATAGAGTTGATATTTTTATTGAAAATTGTTGAGTATATGAAGTAGAATAATATTTTTTTATGCTAGAATTTGTGCAAAATGATTGAAAAAAATTTATTTAATATTATTATTATTTTTTAAATTAGTACTATTTTAGTTCTTGTGTCAAACATGGCAAAAGAAGTTTTACTTCAATTTTAGAGTTAAAAATAATGGGTTAAAAGCAATGCAAAATAGGAGGATAATAGGTTTGTACAGTTTTAATAGGAATTTAAATGAAAGATTTTTAAAGATATATTGATCAAAGTATAATTATTGACAAAAGGCACTTAGGGGGTTTTATCAGTATTTTTTAATAAAAAATTTCATTTTTTTATTTTTAATTCATGTATTTTAATATAAAAAATTTATTTTATATCATATTTTGTATAAATTTTAACGCATTATATTTAATTTTTTATTATTATTTTTTTAGCAAAGTAATTGAAGTTTATTTTGGCTATATCTAAAGGTGTATTATATAAAATAATTGAATGAAAGGTTTAAAATGTATTATTGTAAGGGATAGAGTTGAGTTAAGATTTTGTTTTATTTTATACCAATTATATGTAAACTACAAGATCCCATTGGTGAGGGCTTGAATCATTCCACATGTCATTTCCATGCACATGATGATTATTATTATTAAGGGTAATTTTACTTTAGGCCCCTGAGTTTTATTTGATTTGTAACGTAGGTTCATAATTTTAAAAACATGCCAGACAGATTCTTAAAACTTAATGTATAGGTCATTGTGGTCCTTCTGTGACGGTATCCGTTAAATACTGTTAAAGTTACGAAAATATTCTTTTTTACCTTTCCATTTTTTTGGCTGCCCACCGCGCCGGCGTTCGCGCGTGTCGCCGCAGCGTCGCCGGCGGCCGCCCGCTGCCCCCGCAGTGAGGATCAGGGTATAATTGTAATTTCACATTAATTTTTTTTAATGATTTATTAATTAAAATTTTGATTTAATGAAATTTTTAACGAAAAATATTTAATTGGACTTTATGAGAAATTTTTTTCATAAATATTAAGGACCGCAATGACTTATCTGTCTGACATGTTTTTAAATTTATAGACTTGTGTGGTAAGTCGAGTAAATCTCAGGGGTTTAAATGTAATTACCCTTTATTACTATTATTATTATTATTATTATTATTATTATTATTATTATTATTATTATTATTATTAGAGAAATCCATGATGATTATTTAGGGTGCTTCACTTCTCATATTTGATGAGAATCAATGGTTTCACATTTGATTGCGAATAATTGATCAAATGGCTCTTTGACCTTGAGGAAGATGAAATGGGGGTATTAGGGAGCAAAGGTAAAGAAGTATATCAATTCATATTGGGAATCAATATTATCAATTAGAATAATTGATGGTTTATTTGGACTAATAAAATTAAAATAAAGTATTAATTAAAGTATCCAGGTTCCGTTCAGAAAATATCAAATTGGTAAGAGTAGTAAGAGTAAAGTAATAGAATGGAAATATTATAATTACATTTATACTATCTCATTACAGTTTTGATCTTATCCTTTTCTTTTTATCCCTTATCTTTTCTATTTTTATATTTTACTAATTTCTATTTTCTATATATTCTTATTCTATATCTATATAGAATATCTAATACATATATAGTAGTTTACTAGTACTAGTTTTTTTTAGACTTTTTTAGTCTAAAAAGAAATAACAAAAATAAGTGAATGAAAAAGGTTAATGCCACAAGAAGTTAGGTTAGAGGTCATGGTTGACCCCAAATGAAAACTAGAAGCATCAATGAAGAAACAATGGGTCACTTATTCTAATGGTTAAATGAATGGGTGAAAGCTACGGTTCGTGTTTGACCTAAAATTTGCTCGATAATCTAATCTATTGTGAATCGTAGATCAGAGTTGGGTTGAACTGATTCAATCCCCCGTTTGATTTGACATAGATGTTATGTAAATTGTACGTGAATTATAATTCATTAGATTCAAACTCAATTTGTAACTTGAAAATTTTTGACTTTTCGACATTACTTTAATTTTCGTATGATGATTTTGGAGATTTCTTCAAAGAAATTGTTGTGTGCGCCAAGCGAATAGTGCTAATCATGCTGCACCATGCAAATGAGCAGGTCCCATTGTGCGCAGTATGTCGTAAACAGAGTTAGGAGAATTCTTTGAGTTGTATAAGTAAATAATATGGTCTTAATAGTAGATGTATTATTTAGGATAAAAGTGTGAAGCTAATAATAGAAAACTCCATAATTAAACATGTCTAAGCGGAGTAATATTAGGATGAGTGATCTGAGGAGTACTTAAGTCATGCAGTTTTTTAAAGCTGGATGTTGGTGAGCTTGTAATGACTCATGGTTGAAGATGACGTGGAGTGATCCGAGGGGAGATGTTCGTATAATTAAATTAGAATGCCCAAACTAGTGAAATTCCTGAATTGTGTAAGTAAATAATGAGATTTTAAATAATAGATACGCCTTTTGAGAAAAAATTGTGAGACTAATGATGATAAACTTTATAGTTAAGTATGCTTAAGCTGAAATAGTATTAGAATATATAACCTTCTGCAAAATATTAAAGTCACGTAATTTTTTAATATTAAAATAGATAATATTTCTATATTTCAATTATAGGATGTTACATATGAGTCAAGAACGAAGCTTTAAAAGAAAGCCTACTTTTACAAAAACAATATTTTCTTACCAAAAATAAAATGTAAGATTTGTGAGCTTAAACATATTTAATTAATCTCACAAAGTATTTTTCACATAGGTCTGAATTCTATTTAATTATTTCATACAGATCTTTCAATTTCTACAAATTTTGTTTTCACATCTTTTAATTTTATAACTTATTATGATGGAGTCCATTTAAGCATTTCAATCAATAATATCTAGCATTTTCATATGAAATTAATAACTAAATAATTTTATATCTCAAACATACTTTAATATAATATTTATTTTATTTTATTTCACATTATATGTAATTTTTAAAATATAAATATTTTAATTCTAACAAACAAATCATGATTTTACATTTCAATAAATTTGATTAGTTTCATTAATTTTGTTTTAGTTTTGATTCAATTCTTGGTCATTTTAATTTCTAGATTTTAGATTTTTAAGTCAAAAAATCAAAATTCACAGCATACATTATATTGAAACAGTTAAAATCGAAATCATCAAAATTGTTGAAATTAAAACTCACTTTAAAAGTGAAACTGGGATCAAAACTTTAGGCTCTATTTGGAAATTGGCTAAAAAAATAATTTATTTTAATCATGACCAAAATTTTAAATTTATTTAAAAAAAATTAATAATTATTTTATATTTTATCTTACATAAATTTCAATATTAAACAATCACTCTATTTCACATCCAACATAATTTATAATGTAACTGATTCACTTTACACATTTTTCTAAAAATTTTTATAAATATTTTTCGAACTATTTTTTTTCCTCCAACAAAACTGAGTCATAGTTATAAAACCTTGAAGTAATTTTTTTCTCATAATTGTTAAAAGCAATTTTTTTCTCATATTAGATGGAAATTTTAGGCTAGCAATGCTATATGGGGGTAAATGTTGATTTAGTAGAAACACACAAAAAAGATGCGTGTTGCGGAAATGAGGATGTTAGAGTGGATGAACGTATATTCCCGTAAGAATAAGATAAGAGTAATCTTTAATAATAAAATAATTTTATTTTTTATTATAATATTTAAATAATTTTTTTTCTCTTTTTATATTAAAAATTTTAAAACATTTCAATACATATTCCAACTAGATGAAACTATTAAAATAGGACTAGCTAAGCACAATATTTTTTAACTAAACAATTAAACATTTCACAATCAGAGCATTATATATTATAATTTGAACCATTTTAAGTAGTGTTATGTGTAAATATCAATGTTTTGATATTTAATAGGTAAATAGGTAAAATTTTTGTGGTATATCAAATAGTATTGAGTCATCTTTTATTTGTGCCAAATCAACTGTGATCCACTTTAATGGTCAATTTTCTTGTGATTTATTGTTTTTGTTGTTCAAGATGAAATTAGTTTATTGTGAGATAAACTTATCATATTAATAAACGCGTATTTTTAGGTACCGTAATGTAAATATAAGATATTTTATGTGCAGGCCTGTTTGGCGCAAGGATCAAAACAAGACTAAAATAGGACCAAATTAGTGCTAGTTTAAAAAACAACAATAATAATGATAATAAATAAATTTTTTATATCATTCTACACAAATTTTAATATATAAAAAAAATATTATTTTACTTTACATACTCAACAATTTAAAATAAAAATATCAATTTTATTTCACATTCTAGACTAAAATATTTGAATCGAGTATTTTGATCTGAAATGTGAAATAAAGTTTATATTTTTATTAAAAATTATTGAGTATGTGAAGTAAAATATTATTTTTTTATATTAAAATTTGTATAGAATAATTTTAAAAATTTATTTATTTATTTATTATTATTATTATTAATGTTGTTTTTAAAATTAGTACTATTTTAGTCCTGATTTGGTCCTCGCGTCAAACAGGGTATGTGCATGTTTGCATGCGTGCATGTGTTAAGAATGGGCATAGTAATAAAACTTTTAGAAGTCCTTTTTACATTTTAAATTTTTTCAATAAAGTAAATTAAGGAGTTAATTTTTTTTGAGAAATTTATGAATATGACACATAGAATTATCGTAATTACTCATTAGATATTCAAATATTACTATAAAAAAATTCTAAATACATTAATATTACTCACTCTACATTATGTTATTTATTCATCACCTACTTTTTGATTTAATTTAATTATTGTCTTATTAACCGTCAATTATAATTAGATTAGCCACTAATTATGATTTGTTCACATCAACATTTTATAAATAAGTTATAAATATTAAATATTATTAAGTAATATAAAAAAATATCAGTAGTACTAGTTTAGTAATTCAATAAATAATATTAATATGTAAAATTACTAATAGTTTTCAATTACTGAATAATATTCAATGTCTAATACTTATTTTTAAAAAAATTATATAAAATATTATGATAAGATTTAATAGCTGGTGATGAATGAATGTCATAATATAAAATGAATAATATTAATATATTTATAGTATTTTTAAATAATATTTATATTTTTAATATTTAATAAATAAATATGATAATTATATATGTTATTATGTAATTCTTTCTTTTTTTTTTTTTCTACAAAGCTTGCTTTGCTTGGAGTGCATGTGAGAAGTTGAGCATGAAGATAATCTGACTCCACAACAAATAGAACAAACTCTATATAACTTATAAAGCAAAGCAAAGGTGTGAAGAGGATCTACACTCTTTAGCTTCGTTTCGTTCGAATTTTTATTTGAATAAAAAAAATATTTTATTTTTTAAAATTAATGAAAGAGATCTATTTTAATATTAGAAAGAGCGTAAAATGTGAAATACTTTAAATTCTAATATCTGTATTTGTATTGGATAGTACTGGATAAAAAAATTATTTCGAACAAACGAAGCTGACGATTTCTACGTACAAATGAATTCAATTCAATTTATCATACAAAATCTCAACTTCATTATCATAATTTCAAATTAAAATATCTATCAAAGTTTTTCAAAGTGGCAATGAGCTTAATTAATTTTTCAAATCATTTCATTGTATTTAATTTTGAGGGAGCACTCTTTCATTAACTTTGTTAGCAACCAAGTGATCTTATTACTGTTTGAGTTCATTGATGTATGAATTTGGTACATCTAGCTTTGCTAACATGTTAATTAATTAGCTATAATAATTGAGATGAGTCTATTAATATTAATAATGAAGAGTGTAAATAAAAGAGGGACACATTTTTGTCAAAAAAAAAAAAAAAAAGATTGCTTCACATGAAAACTACAAACCAAGAATGAATGTGATGTTAGTGGGGTGGTTGTATTGCTTGATATTAATTGTATTACAAGTTGGTTGTTGATGCATTTACATCAATCATCTCCTTTTATTTTATGGACCTATTATTAATTAGTAAACATAAAATCATAATAATCATCATCATAATAATAATAATAATAATAATAATAATAATAATAATAATAATAATAATAATAATAATAATAATAAGGATAAATTGCATCTAGGTCTTTGAGGTTGGAGAAAGAATACAAAATAGTCCCAATTTTAAAAATCTTGCAAGATAAACCTTTCAGATATGATTTGTACGAATGCAGAAGTCCTTAAGTTTAATTTGTGTGGGGCATGTAAGCCTCCCAGTTTAATTCCCGTCAGTTACTATGATTTCTATTAATATGAACTGTTAATATTAACCAAATATAATTGTTAAACTTTTTTTTATATACGAAAAATGTTCTTCTAACCCTCACAGTCTTTATAATTTTTTTATTTTTATTTTTTTGAACCTTCTGTTGCAGCTTAAGTTTATTCTCTTAACTTAAATTTTATTTTTTTCAAGAAAAAAAATGTCTGAAATAATCTTATTATCTTAAGTGACATAAAAAATTTTTAATAGTAAAATAGTTATTTACCTTTATTTTAATGGAGCTATAGTATTTAAGATCAAATGTGCTAGTACAAATTATATCTGAAAAATCTATCTTGAAAAAATTTTAAAATTGAAATCAGTCTGTATTTTCTCTTCAGTTTCTAAAAATTAGATGCTAATAATAATAATAATAATAATAATAATAATAATAATAATAATTATTATTATTATTATTATAGGTCTCCATATTACCTTTAAGGCTTGAACTAGATGTTAATCCTTCTTATTGTGGGAATGGATTTTTTTTTTTTTATTGTCAAATTTGTGGTGGGAATGAATCCAAAGTATAGTCTTCTCAGTAGCACGTGGAAAAAAGATTATTTTCCTGTGAGGACTTCATTGTAAAAGAGTTAGCTTCCATTTTGAAGTAAAGACATACTTGCAAACATTTACATAAATACCTCAAAAATTCCGCAATTTATATATTAAATATCTAAAATTATGAAGTTCAAATTACAATTTAAAAATCTTTTATGTTACTCTTATCTACATTTATTACGTGCATTTGTATGCTATGAGATGCATAATATTTTAAAATATTAAGTAAAAAGAGGGTGAATATATAACCAAATATTATATATGGTGAGTTTTTTTTTAAAGATTAAGATTGCATGTAAATGACATTAAAAAATTAAGTTATTTACATAAAAAAATATAAAATGAAAAATATATAAATAACAATTTTTGACATGATTAACATTTTTTAAATTGCTTTAATAGAGAATAATGTTCAAAATTAATAATTTTTTTAGTTTTGAATTGCATTAAGATATTGATTTGTAAATACATAAATGTTTGGTGATGTATCTGTAACTTTACCTTTGGAGAATATATAGTATATTACGGGTGATTACTTTGCTGCATGCTCCCGCCCTTCGACGTTAATGAATATTAGGGTTTTACGATTTCTCTTCTGAATGCATATTGCGAGAAAGAAGGAGATGATGGGGCGAAAGAGATCGTTTTTATGGGGAAGATGAGGAGTTTTTTTCCCCGAAATTTTGAGGTACGGTTTTCATTTGTTTGTAGTTTGTTCATCGGTTTAGATTGTGCGCTGGTGAGTTTTGGGGCTTCGTCTAGAAATGCTAAGATCAACCTAAAATGGAACGGAAGAAAGGTTTTAGGGCTTTGGGAATTCGAAGCTGTGCGGTGTTATTCATCACCATTCATCGGTGGTCGTCTTCTTGTTTCTGCTAGGGTATGCTGTAATGAATTGCGAGTATCTCCTAATGGATTTCCTTAGTCATAGTTGGATGTGTTTACATGTTTATAAGGCTTTCTATCTGTTATATGTGCAAATTGTAGGTAGTAGCTAATATACATTCTATTGCATGAGATATAAGAAAGTCTAATTGAAGATATCAGCATGATGACCAATTTTTGAGGCGTAAAACGTTTTTGAGTTTTTAGTCTACTACAACTGTGCGACCAAGGCTGATAACGAGTCGAGTTTCGAGTGAGTAGGCCTCAGCACAAATTTGAGCCGAGTTTGATTTGAGTCGATTAAAATAATTTCAAATTTTGAGTCTATTTTTGGGTGGAATTGAACTTAAATTTTAATCTAATTTCTGATTTGCATATTCATTTTACTTATAATGGTTATAAAATATATTTTTTTTGTTAAACTATGTATATTATGCATGTACTTTAGTATTATGTGTGTACTTTAGTATTATGTATATCCTATATAATATATTCATCTATGTAAAACATTTTAAATGTAATTCTCTAAAAAATAACTTAAATATAGATTAGAAATGCCTAAATGCGTATCATTTTGTGGATATCGAGTCTATTACGAGTTCAATTGATTTTATTTTCAACGAGTTGACTTTGAGTCATAATAAAATTAAATCGAGTTTAAATTGAGTAAAATGAGCTTGAACATTTTGATGAGTCTTATGGTCCATTAATACATTCAAACTTTCTTTGCTTATTTATTTACAAGTTTACATATCCTGCCCCCTAACAAGGTTAACTTGTTTACCGCTAACCCAAATTTTTGCCATAAAGGAAAATATTTATTCCTTTCTTTTAAAAAATTTTACAAGAAGCCTCAAAAGCAGTCACCCAAAAGGCAAGTGATATGGTTTTCCTATAACCTATGAAGATAATTACATTAGGGGAGACGTTTGGATCCGTGCACTCTAGATGATGATAGTATTATCTAAATGTTAATCATAACTTGATGTGCATATTATTTATAGATTATTATTTATTTAGTTCAATATCATTCTATTAAATGGAGATAATACTATTACTTTATTTTTGTTGTCCTCTTTCTCCTCTATCTTAGAAGATCGCCTCATCTTTTGCTAATACCATAGAATAACATCTAGATTTTATTTTAGAGTGGTAATTTTGTAATTTTTTTTACTAATGATATGCATAACATTACAATAACATTGAACGAAACGCCCCAAAAACAAATCTTTTTCAATTTCAACAAAAAGACATACTGTGCATTGATTTTGGCAATTTTGATCAATAAATTTGATGCATCTGTACTTTCATCAATGAAGCACTCTTCTGCCAATCGTGCTAAACTAGAAGTTGTGGTTTCAACTTTTGTTTTTATTGTGCCTAGAAAGTCACCTTAACTCTCATTATTTATTTTATTTATCAGAACTCTGCAAGCAAGTAATGAGAACTATGAAGGAAGAGTTATCCATTTCTGAGAGCAAGACTTCTCATTCATCACAAAAACTAGGGCCACCTCCTTTGCCACCTTCACGAAGCACTGAGAGCGTAAGGACAAAGGCTTCAAATGATATCTTCCTCGGCTTGAAAGTAAGATCAAGCACAGGTTCACTTGAACCAACTAATGCTCACAGGGCTCTGCAGTCACTCTCGAATAGCAAAAACAAACCAGGGCAATATGAATTTAGAGTTCTAAGTGAAGGGAAGTTGGATTACACGAAAATTTTGGGTCAAATTGGAAATGAAACATTCGAGCAATTCCCATGGTCACATTGCCAGTGGGAAAAAGATTGCAAGATATATGAGGAAGAAAGAGATAGTAGAAAGAAGGAATTGCTTCAAAGGGTTGAGGGAAGGGAGAACTTAGTAAAGGAGCTGCAGTTTGAGGTGTCTAGATTGAAGGCAGACTTAAAGAAACTGCTGAGCCGCAATATTGAACTTGAGTCTCACAATAAATTGTTAGCAGAAAATCTCTCAGCTTCAAAAGCAAAGATTTCAGCTCTTGAGAACCAAGAACAGGTAGATCTATAAACATTTCTCTCTTATCTTATTGTGCATTCTTGCTGCATGGCAACATAGTTGAAGTACCAGAAACCAACGAATTAATCAAAGATGAAGTGACGAAGCACCATCTTAGTGGAAATGCCAGAATGAATGATTCATCCTGAAGGATTAACAAAGAGAAGGGATTGAAGAGTGCAAGATTTATCTAGAGAAAGTCAGAATTTGGAGATGATGCTGGGAATAGTTTTATTGATTAGAGATACAACTAATTTGTAGACTACTATATGGTTGAAATCTTAACCTTAAAAATAGAGAAAATTTAGGAAAAGTTGCACATTAACTAGAAAGAGTAGGAAAACCTAAGAATTCTTCAAATGCATCATGTGCCCTACTTCACAATATATATGAATCTAACTGATATTTCATTTTGTAGTTTGGTTTACAGATTTGTTGACATGTGATGACTGCAGATGACCTTGCATGAGCACAAAATCAAGCCTTCGGAATTTAGGGATGCGCAGAGGCTTGTGGAGGATAAATTATCCAACTTTGTGCGTAAAAAGGTGGTTCCTAAAGAAGAAGATAAGACATCCATTTCAATATCTTCGACATGGACCTCAGAGCTTAAATCAATAGAATTTCAGTCAAAGAATTCCATGATTGAACAACCAGTTGATTACTATTTAACTAAAAAAAATCTTCCTCCATCTCCTCCACCTCCACCTCCACTTCCACCTCGGCCGCCACCTCCACCACCAACTTCTCATAAAGTTCGTTGCAGCAGGAACCCAAATCAAAAGGCTGAGAGAGTTGCTGAGCTCTATAATTCCTTGGCAAAGAGGGACAAAAGCAACAGTAGAAGCACCACTATCAATGATATACATAACAGCATTGTTGATGAGATCCAAAACAGATCAACTCACTTGCTAGCAGTAAGCATTTTGGTTTTCTTCCTCTATATCTTCTTTTAACTTTATTCAGTAAAAACTATCTTGATTGGCTTGTAAAAACTTCTTCAGATTAAAACAGATGTTGAAACAAAAGGAAATTTAATCAAACTTCTTATTGGGCGAGTACAATCTGCAGCTTTTGACGACATGGAGGATGTCCTCTCTTTTGTTGATTGGCTTGATAAGGAGCTTTCTGTATTGGTAAAGTTAGAACCAGGATGACTGTCTTTATTTTTGGACATTATATCGGGTTTAGTATCATAACATACCATAGTACTATTTTCACCTATGAGTGAATCATATAATGTTGAACTATACATTGCCATCAGATAACAAAATAAATTGATTGAATCTGAAATTTTGTTTTATGAGCATCAAAGAGAGAAGGTGTTTTACGTATATTGAAGTTTTATGTATGAGATTGATGGAAATTATCCTACAATAAGTAAGCATAATATTTAAATTTATTTTTTCTAGTTTTGTATTCCTTGTTATCATGTGTTGGTTGCTCTCTTTTGTAGTTTTAGCAGCTTGCCTTTTATTGCTTTGACAAGTTTCTATAATTTTCCCTTTGCTATCATTTTGATTTTCTAAGGTTTCAATTATTTTCTTTTCATTGTAGGAGCAATTTTTTGAGTACCTGTGGAATTTAGTATTTATTAGATTTTTTTTTGCTTGAACTATTTGGTAAACTTTAATGACTTGAATAAGAAATATCACCTTCAAATAATCTCCTCCCTCTTCTACTTGCTCTTTGCCTACTCTTTTATCTCTTTCCCTTAATGCCTACACTTTCTGTTTCTCTTCTTCTATTTCCTCTTCCCTTTTCATGCTCCCTTTTTTGTTTTTGAATGAACAATTCCTAAACACAAGAAGTATTTACATTGTGGGCAAAACTTTCCTTATTATGTCTTAGTTACATCAGGGATTATGTGGTTTAAGCATTTACAATTGAGAAAAAAATGCAATGCAGTAAAACAAAAACAAAACCTTATTGTGGAGAGATGGCATTTATATGAAAGATATAACAAAGACTAAAGATTACATGGACAGAATTTGGGCTGAAAATAACATGCGGTAAACAAGAACCAACACTACATTCAACTAAGCTTTGCCTAGGCTTGTGATTGGTAGGATTGCTATGATCAACATGTGATCTGCATTTACATTTCAGAGCGTTATTAATCTAATTGTAACTATAGTTTAAGAGAACCAAAATGCCTTCGTAAGTATTAAGTATGAGAAAATGTTTTGATAGATGGGCAGTTGTCCTAATATAACTTTTTCCTATGATATAACAGTCTGACGAACGAGCTGTTCTCAAGCATTTTAACTGGCCTGAGCGAAAAGCTGATGCATTACGAGAAGCTGCTGTCGAATATCGTGATCTCAAACAACTACAGTTTGAAGCCTCTTCTTTTGTAGATGACGTTTCTGTGCCATGTGAGGCCATGCTGAAGAAAATCACATGCTTAGTGGACAAGTATTGTCATTTCTAATCCCACAGCTGAATGCCCATTCTGCCCCATTACTTCAATATCTTGATTTTTCATCTCCCTTTCTTTATTTGTAAAAGATTGGAAAAGGGCATTCAAAGACTGATTAAGCTGAGAGATGCAACCATGCTTTCTTTGAAGAACTGCAGCATTCCTACTGACTGGATGCTTGATTCAGGAATGGTTAGCAAGGTATGGTGGTGCTAATCCTAACCTATTTGAATATATCGTCTTTTATATTGTCTATGTTATTTTTGGTTTACCTCTTTTCCTTCTCATTTCTCTTTGACCGAAATATTATCCACTTGCTTTAATGATGTGCCTCTAATATAATTATACAACATTGAAAAGTAGAATACTTCATGATAGATAAGGATTGCTTCGGTGAACCTGGCAAGAGTGAACATGAAGAGAATATCCATGGAGCTCAAGTCAGCTAGACTCTTAGAGAAGGAGTCAATGCATGAGGCGCTTCTCTTTCATGGCCTACGTCTTGCATATAGGACTCATCAGGCATGTTCTTTTACTCACTTGACTCTTTTAAGTATTGCGACAGGAAAGAAACTTTAGAACGGTTACCAAAATGAAAAAATTTGGTTGCTTACTCTGGTTTTATTTTCAATAGACAATTGCAACTCAGTTTGATATTCTTAGGTTTTTTTTTTTGATAATGGTATTCTTAGGTTAGTGATGGAGATTATACTCAAGAAAAGCAGCAAAACAATTATCTTACAATTTGTATGGGCAAACTCTATAATTTTTCCTTGTTTAATATAATTTTATCTTATAGTGATATAAGAGGGGACTGTATATATGCCAATGAATTTTTCTCATTTTATCTGTTTAACATCAAATTTTACAACAACAACAATGATGAAAACCAAACTTTTATCCTACTAGTGGGGTTAGCTACATCAATCCTTTGTTATCATTGCACTTTATCAAATAATAGCTCTTCATTTAGTTCTAAGTATGCAATGTCATTCCTCATAGTTTCTTGCTATGTCTTTTTTGGTCTTTCTTTCTCTCCTTTTATATGGGCAAGATCCACTAATTTAACTCTTCTTACTGAAACTTTAATCGGCCAATGATATATTCTTTATATTTACATACAAATTGTTTAATTCTTTGAAATTATAAATCTGTTTTATATCAATTATTTTAGCATCTTAAAGGAATATTTTTGTTTATATTATGTTAATGTGTATTTGACCATCTTTATGGGACTAATGAAAGGTGGAATGCATTCAACTCATAGTTGATGATGTAGAGGACAATCAACATCAAATAGTTATGGTGATCATGCTCGTATTAAGATCATGCTCGTATTAATCCATAATAATATCCTTTAAAGATGATGTCATAACTGATTGAAATAGTTTTCCGTAATGTTTTAAAGACTGGTAGTATGTATGTGAAGAATTGGCGTTAGATACAGAATATGAGAAGCTTTTATTGGCATGTGTATTATTCTTCAGGCGGTGAAGAATATTGCTTGCTTGAAATTCTCTTTTTCTCTATCTTTCTTTTATCTCTTTTTCTTTTATTTTCTTCTTTTATTTCTCCTTCCCTCTTTTCATTCCATTCTAGGTCAACTACATCTTATAGAGATTGATCTTGCATCAATTTGGGTAATAAATGATTAAGAAAAATAAAAAAGAAACCACATAATAGAATTTCAATCCATGTACTTGAATCATCTTTTTAAGAAAATTTACACGTCTAGCCTGAAAATATTGTAGAATTTTCCTTTTTCCCTAGTTTCCAATACCATTACTCTTTTACTCATTTGGTTTGAGGCAAGATTTTTGCCCAACACAAATTTCAACTATAAAAATCAACTTTATTTCATGTCCAATACAATTACGAATATTAGAATTGAAAGTATTTCACATTTTACACACTTTCTAATAGTAAAATAAATTTCTCTCTTATTAAACTTAAAAAAAAATATTTTTTTCTTTTCATGTCTAAAAAAAAAGCTCGAACCAAACGAGTTAAAATTCTTTACACCACCAAAACCTCAAAAAATGTCAATAAGAAGGTTTGTCATGTTTACGTGATTTTGAGAGCCTCGTGTACTATTAAAGTTTCAAAGGTAAAACGAATAATTCATGAAGATTACTACAAATTCTCTTACTTTTATTTGTATCTTGTAGTTTGCTGGTGGATTTGATTCAGAAACAATGCAAGCTTTTGAAGAACTTACGAAGCAAGCTCAGCTACGAAGAAGAGATGAACCATATCGATTTTCTCCCAATCTTCAGTCTTAATTATCTTTGCAAATGTTTATATGTAACTTTTGGGAAAAACTTAGCAATAAGTTGGAATGGCATAGAGACATGATAAGTAGAGAAGATTTAGGTTTTGAGTTTTAGGATGTTTTTTTATTGTTGTTGTATTAATGTTGTTTCTCTTAATGTTTTGTTATTACTAGGACTTTAATTACAATTAATTTTGTTATATATATATATATATATATATATATCATTGTAACTTAAAATAGATTTCATTATAGTCTATATTTTTAATATTCTTAATTTTGAATATTTAAAAAAATTAGGTTTATTTTTTTGCACATATCATTCTCAAACTGTCTTTATTATTCAGCTAATAATTCTCTAAAATTGATGGATAATTAGAAGTCTTTCACAAAATTTTATTCATCATTTTCATTTAGGATATTTTACTTATGAAAATAAAAGGTATGTTATCAATGAATAGTTTTAACTATAGGACCTAATTAATCAATAATAAAATAAATAAATTTATTTAGTTATCTTAAATTATGAATTTTAACTAATTTATTCAATTTTTTTTTTTGAAAAATTTGGCAATCCCCATGGTTTGTGTATGGGCACTTCATATTGACAGTGAAATGACGTATAACATGATGGTATTCCTGGCCTTTCCTTCATTAGCTTTTTTGCTCCAGCAAGGATGGCGGTTTTCGGCTCGTGATCTGTGTTAAGATCCAATGGTAAGGTATGAGAGTAGAGTCTCACATCGGAAATATGAGATTCTAATAGTTTATATGAACTTTGGGCTCTCTACTCCTATGAGCTAACTTTTGGGGTGTAATTTTCTCAAAGTTCATATCAATTGGTATCAGAGCCATACACTATATGTCTGAGTTGCAATCGAGCAACGCCGGTGGTGAAGTCGGTATTGCAGTGTCCGCCCGAGACTAGAAAGAGCTAACGCAAAGCTAGTTGGCGTGAGCGCCGAGACTGCGGAGTGTGGTGGATTATTACGATCTAATTACAGGATTTATATGAACTTTGGGCTCCCTACTTTCCTGTTTGGCGTGAGGACCAAAATAAGACCAAAATAGTACTAGTTTAAAAAATAACAATAATAATAATAAATAAATTATTTTAATTATTTTACACAAATTTTAATATAAAAAAATAATATTTTACTTCACATACTCAATAATTTTTAATAAAAATATAAACTTTATTTCACATCTTAGATCAAAATACTCAATTTGAATATTTTGGTCTAGAATGTGAAATAAAGTTGATATTTTTATTTTAAATTATTAAGTATATAAAGTAAAATAATATTTTTTATATTTAAATTTGTGTAAAATAATTTAAAATATTTATATATTATTATTATTATTATTTTTTAAATTAGTACCATTTTATTCTTATTTTAATCCTATTTTGATCCTCGCCAAACAGGGCCTTTTGGGGGGTCGTTCTCCCAAAATTCATATTAATCTGGCGATTGATTTGGTTATGATTCGTGTTGATGTAAAAAAGTTTCTGACGGAGCTTTCTCGAGGGTTGTCATGGAGAGCGGGGCTCAAAGTTTGCCTGGCAGTACTACATCCTGTTGGCGCAGTGTGGCGGTGATGGTGGACGATGATGGGGAAAGCGAGGAAGGACATTCTGGCAGAGAACTCCTCGATGAAGCTGGCGAGTTGTGATCTTGGGATGACCGGTGAGGTTAGGGCATAGACGACGACAGCGAGTCAATCTTCCTTGCTTTCTTTGGATTTTTTTCCCTTTTATGAAAGATAGTAGAGTTGATTTGAAAGGTGCTTATTTTGAACAGATTGTGAGTTGAGAATGGAGGAAGTAGAAGCGGTTGACGAATCTGTTAAAGGACTTCTTGATGGAGCTGTTGGCATTGAGTGATACTGGATGACGGTGAGTCTTTTCTTCTTACATCCTTGCGCGGCTGATTTTCTCATTTTGCCTATTTGATTTTCAAGGTGCTTCTTCTTAATTGATGACTAAATCTTTAGTTAAACTATAGAAGTTGGCTTTCATTTTCTTTTTTATTCTAATCTGTGTTGCATCCTAGAATTTTTCTTGCCATTTGAATGAAATTGTGATTTTGTTCTTGCTCTTATAGTATCATTGAACTAGAATTTGACATTCAATTTGGATCATATATGTGGATATCGACAAATTAATAATGGAGGACATGAACAGACCTAACAAATAATCCAGATGAATATGTGGATATCGACATATTAATGATGGAAGACATGAACAGATCTGACAAACAATCAAGACAAACAGTTCCTCTGGTGAACAATTCTTGCAAATAGGAATGCATCGTTTTGTCTTCCCACAAGATAAATCCACTCAAAGAGGGTAAAAAATATTTCGATAAAAGATAATCAATAAAGTTATCACCTTTGACTGCATTGAAAGATGTAATTGGATAGTTATTAATCCCATATCGATAGTTACAGTTTTTACTTTTGAGGCTATAAATTTAGGTGCAATGGAACGGGTTCATTCTAGTTGGAACTCCTTTAAGCTCTTTAACTTGATCATGCTTGCATCCCTCACTCTACTTGCAACTATGCAAACTGCTCCATCGTTCTCTGATTTCCCATCTATTGAAATCGTTGTTCATCTCGCCAGACTTCTTCATTAGCTACAAGTTATCAACTAAGGAGTTTGTTCTCCTTTTTCGACCAGCATCTGGATGTCAGCTCGTTGAAGAGCTGGTTTCACTCTAAAATCTTCTCTCCCTCTGTTTGTATTCTATACATCATGATCTTTATCATACAAAGGATTAAACCCTTCTATAATAACGTCATAGTTGTTCAAACCATCATGTGTTTTTCACATAAAAAATGATGGTGTTTCTTTTTTATTTTATTTTGTCAATATCACATTTTCCGCCCTATGAAAACTTTATTTCTTTACTTCAACTCCATTGACAATTGCAAATGGTTGATCATAAGAACAACCAAGGAACCCTAATTTTGACTATAAATCCACCATCTTCTACTTCAACACATTCTACAATGACTCCAAATATTGAACGATGCTTAGACCAAATGATGGCCTATGTATCTAACTCAAATGATCGAAACTATGAATGAAACCTTCATGAAATCTTTAAACCAAACCATGAAAACATTTATCCAAATATTTCCCACATTGCTTAACCAAAATCAGTCCATCCATAATCAAAATCCATGTGGACAAATCTAGATGGTCCAAACTATGATTGAAAACTTCACAAAATCTTTAAACCAAACCATGAACACATTTATCCAAATGTTTCCAATACTACTAAACTAAAATCAGTTTATCCACATTCAAGATCCATCCACACAAAATTTAACCACCTAGAATCAGTCTATTAATCCTCTTCCACCAGAAACCCCTCTTTGACAACCTCCAACACAACGAACACAACAAACTTATATACTAGCTCGAAAAACTGTCTCAACAAACTCACACGTAGTAAACACAATCTTAATCCACCAATCCGTCTACTGATGATGAAGAGAAGGGGGAGTAGTTAATGAGAACGGTTAGAGAAACTTGCCATACACTTTGAATGTTCGAGCATGTCTAGTTCCCTAAAGATTTAGGGCTTTTGTTTTTACTACTTATGATGGAAGATATGCTCCCGCACAATGTGCTAGATTTCATATTAGAACAGTTCGATGAACTCTTGAAAAAAATCAATTCACAACTTTGGTTAGTGTTGATCAACAAATTCATTTATTCGGTAGAACCTTAGCTTAGTTGCTTCAGGAGCCCTCTCTCAAAGAGTGTAGAGATGCTATTGAAGTCAAGTGGATGAAAGGAAGTGGAAGTAACATGGAAAAATGTAGGTGACCCAGAATTTTTATATAGAAAGGCCCTCCTATGAGGGAAAAACGAGGGCGCCCTTGGACAACTTGAAAAAGTTCACTAAGTATGAGAAGAGTTCAAATGAGCTAGATTACACGGGGATTTAGAGGTATTCTCATGATAATGTCTTGTCCTGTAAGGGAAAAATTTACATGGATTTATAGTCTTTCTTCTAACTACCTTCACTAGTTTATTTCCACTTTTGACAGTTATCTTGGTGAGATCATAGGAGTTGGTCCACATGGTAACTACATGGAGAGTGGGACATGCCAAATGAGTGGAAGAAGTCGAGAAGAGGTCATAACTTCAGGATGACCGGGTCGAAGTCACGTTTTTCGAGCAATGCTGCTTCGGCCTTGGGGATGGACATTTGAACATAAGTTGATCAGCTTGTAATCACATATATGACTGATGCTAGGGTATTCAATCGAGTTTTGATTGAAAATGCTTCAGGAATCCATCGGTCTAGTTCATTTTGTTAATAAATTGTACCACTCCCAAGGCATCACAAGGCATTGATGATCGCGATAGTTTTACCAGGGAGCCCATAGGCGATGACATGTGTCCCTTTCGTGGGGCCTATTAATAGAGATGAGTGCATTTGATGATGCTGCCTGTTAATATTAAAAAAATGTTCGAAAGGGTAACAATTCTTTCGAAGTTGGTAGGCGTGTTGAAGGGTTTGAAAGGAAAGGCACTGAAGGGGAAATGGAAAAGGTGTCAAAGTCAACATAGAAGGTAGTTCATTTTCTCTTTGGCCGACTGGGCCTCTTGCACTTCCCATTCCTCATGTGTCGAAAATCCTCCCTAAGCGCGTAATGCGATCGTCCTTTCTAACAACCAAGAACGATGACGTGCATGTAAGTATCCGAGGAGAAGGGAAACTAAAGGGAGAGAGAGGGATAAAGGAAAAGACAGAGTGAAGAAGAATCAGTGGAAGAAAGAAGAGGTAAAAATGGAAAGGTCCTTTGAGCTGTAAGTGTCTGTCGACCTTATAGGGAGAAATGGATCTTTAGCAAGTACGGGTGGCGAGGAGGCTTCTGTCAATTGATAAGAGGGGATTGTAGGAACCCAACTTTCTCTACTTGCGAGGGAGTTCTTTCTTGTTTTCTAAAATTGGAAGCCAGACGACTTCTGCACTCTGTTTGGTGTTGAAACCCTATAATGGTAAGGGAGAACTTGTACCTCCTACTACAAAGGGATTCTGAAGAGTCCAAGAAATTGGTACGGACCTTGTGTTCGAGACCATCCTTTAGAGCTTCGTCTCTTAGGACATCGAGCGAGTTATGACTCACTTGTGACATGCAAAGTTGAGAAAAGGCTCTGAGATCATCCTTCTTTGGGATGCAAATAAGGTTCTAGAGGTTGAAGCAGCGAAAGCTAAAGAAGAAAATTTAGGAGTAGTTATTCAAGGCTCTTCGAGTGTTGTTGAATAACCCAAAGAAGAAATCCTTTTAGGGAAGTCTTTGTATTTTTGGTATTTCATGCTTATGTAATGCATTGTAATGCATTGTATCATAAAAATGTAAGCTTATGGCTATTGCTTAATTTAGGAGATTATATATGCGGTTTAGTGTTTTTTTTTTTTATTATTTCTACTGTATATGCTACTTGCTAGCAGCTAGTGCCCAACTCAAGATGGATGAGTTTTCTTTCCCCCTTGGATTCTCGTCTCCTCTCTTCAAAATCGTCCTCTAATTGCCAGCCCAAGGTGAAGTAGATGAAGGGGAGCTGATGTAGAAGAAGATGAAGCCTCTTTGATTTCCTGGTATTGTTCCTTCTTCAATCTTCATTGCATGCAAACCCAAGCAAGAAGCGGCCCTCTCCTTCCCTCTCTCTCCATCAACTGCAAGACGAGGTGGAATGGAGAGTAGAAAGAATAAAATTGGAGGAAAAACTTTGCTGAAATCCCGTCCTCTTTCGCTACCACACTTCGTTTGCCAAGTGAAGGATCAGCCACGTGGCTGATTTGATGGTGATGTTTACGCTTAGATACCCTATTTCGAAATATTACTTGCCAACATGTATCACATTGAAACAAATATTTATGGCATGACATGCTTGTAAAAATAATTCACACTTTACGGCCTTAAAATTTTAATTCTATGTGCGAGAATTACATATTTAAGGAAGGAGCACCACATGACAAAGTCAAATTACCTGGACGTTATAGCATGCCTTTCCTACTTCCCAATTTCCTTCCTCAATGGGTTTGACCTCTAGATATGATTCTCTTATAAAACCTTAAAAAATTAGATCAGCTCCAGATTAGGACAGAAAAGAGCTTGTAATGGGAAGCGACAACCAATAACAGGGATTGGTTTCACTAGTTTTGGACGTAGTCTGAAGCAGCGGTGAACCTAACTATATCAGTTTCAGTTTAGTCAAATAACCATCATTAATTCGCTTGTTTTAAATAAAAGATGCTTACTTTTATTCATACTATTATCTTGAGGATTTCAAAAAAAATTTAAAGTGTGTTGCTATTAATTTGTTTTCTTTTTTATTTGATTTGGATTCTATCTTGTAGTTTGTTTACAAATCATTACTGATCATTTACTTTGATACTGTATAAATGTTCAGGGCCATGGGTTTTTTTATTGTATTGGAGGCTTTGAAATGCTGAATAGTCCTTGGAATAACATTTCTTGCCAAGCCTTTCAGGTAACCAACGATTTCAAGCTTATTCTAATTTGTTACTTAGGCAACTTGTTGCAACCAAGAATTTCTTGTGCACGCTTCATCTCTAGTTGCCATTGTTTGATCATGCACTAATATGGTATTTTCTTTCTTATTTTAAAATTGTGTCGCTTGCTGGTCTTTGCTAAATTAATAATGAGCCGCATTTTTTAAGTTTTTTCCATTGTAGACAACCCTCGATGTTTGAATTAGTTGCAAATGGGTCCTTGAGGTCAGTGGTTGGTTACAAATGAATCTTTTTGTTACGTTATCTATTAACACTACTTTAATTTTCTAGAGTACAGTTCAACTCTAACTTATCAATCATAGGTCTTTGATCAATAAACTGATCAATCAAACAACTAGCTTGTTCTATCGCTTGATCTATCAAAGTAGTAGGTTTGATCGATATTGATCGATCAAAGGTCTTTGATTGTTCATCTGATCGATCAAACAATTGATCAACTAAAACAACACACTATCATTGATCGATCAATGGTCAATCATCCTTTAATCTATCAACTGATTGATCAAATATCGATGAACAATCTGAAGATAGTATTCTCATTTGGTGGATCTAACAGAAATATAATTGATCTAAAGTCGTTCCAACTAATATCTAACGAAGTTCTAAGTGCTTATAAAATGATCCACACATCTATTAGCATTCTAAGAACAATTTTATAATATGGCAGAGAAGCCCATACAATAATATTTTAAAATAACTCAAAAGCTCCCTATAAGAGAGTGAAGAGAAGCCTTAATCCCTCGAGTTTAGTTTGGAGATTCTCCCCTCTTTACAAGAACATAGAATAAAGGCAAGGAGGAGGAGAATTTCAGAATTTACAATAAAAGACACGAAGAAGCAACTCATTCTTCCCTTCAAAGATTTTCTTTGTATGCAAGCGTGAAGGACAATGTGCACTTGAGCACTTTTTGACTTCATTCACTTTTCTTTAATCTCCGCTTGAATGTTTTTCGGTCACTTGGAAGCTTGGAGGAATTAATGAACTGGTTAGGGGAAATTAAGAATCCACAGAGTTAAGAAGAAGTCCCTAAAACTGACAAAACTCTTAAACATTGTTGACTGTAGCGACTAGTAAGACTGCTGAAAAGTAACTTTTGATCAATTAACTGATCGATCAAAGGACTAGCTAATCATTAGAGCCCAAAGACTATAATCTGGGAAATTTTGAATGATAAAATAATCAATCAAAGTTCCTTGATCAATCATCTGATTAATTAGAGCCCACCCAAACACTAGACTGCGCTAGCCTTAGACCGATTCAACCAAAATGCTTTGTCTTTGATCAATCAAGGGGCTCTAATTGATCAAACCCGCTTTAGTACCTGAAGCACAGGCCTCACTTGATCGATTGACCACGTCTGTTCAGTGTCTCTGATCGATCAAACTATTATAATCTACCAACCGTTCGATCAGAAAGACAGTGAACCCTGAGAAATTGATTAAGTGCCCAACTATTTATCCAACCAACTCAAGCATAACGAAAAGTAATCGATAAGAGAATTACAAGTATAGAAAACTAAAATAACAAGAGGTCTTCAAGCTTCAACTTCTTTAATGCTTCCCAATCATATCCAAGCTTGAAAATAACAAATGCTCCAATCGTGAACACAAAAAGTAATGATTTAATTAAGGTTTTAAAACTCGACCAAAACTACCGAGTTTTGGTAGTTTTGGATCGGCTTCGGTGGAAATCGATCCAAAAAAGCTATCGAGTTTTAGTTTCGGTGAAATCTCGATTGAAACTATAAAAACTCATCTGAAACTATTGAAACTCATGTCTCTTCAAAAAATAATATTCAATAATTATTTTCAATAAATTCAATTTTAAATTTATATAACTTGAATAATTTACAAAAACAACAAAATGTCGATACTGAAACTATCGAAACTGTCATAATTGATATTTTCATCTTGTGATCAAAATCAAAATCGAAATTGAGTTTTAAAATCTTGGATTTAATATTCACGTGATTTAACACACTAAGCAAGCTAGTCAATGATTAATTAAGTTAAATTAGTTGCTAAACATCAAAACACCACAATAAGGGAGGAACAAACACTTTCTTGACCATGAGTTTCGCTGTTTTGTCAGCGGCAAGACTTCCACCTCTTTGTCATTCAATTTTAGCACCCCGGCAGTAGAATTAGAGGCGCCTTCCTTTGTTGTGTCGACATCTTCAACGGTGAGTTATCTACAATGCTAACTGAGTTTTTTAGACAATGTTTCGTTGGTCTGTGCGCCACCATTTTTTGCTGTGTGGATTTTTGAAGACTGTGTCAGAGATAGCCATTGCACTCATGTTTGGGTTAGCTTTTCACCAAGCCATCTCACCTATTATTTTTGTCCTCTTTTTCGATTATGATGTTCGTTTAACCTGTTTGAGTGTTCTTTTTAATTTTGGACCGACCTTTGTCTGTTGACTTGGCTTCTCTTTGTTCACCTTGCATGTGGACAACTACAATTTGTCCTCACATTTTCTTTACCAATGGTGATGTGATGAGAACATCAGGTCAACCTGCTCACTCAGCACTCAGCAGAGTTCTTTGGATGAATGATGTACTTCAAAATTTTATACCTTTCTTATGTCAATTTAGTCCTAAGAGGCAAATGCTTCTTTGAAATAAAATAAATGTAGAACTTCTCATGTTCTATTCTTTTTGATTCTTCGTCTTCCTATTTTGTTCAAGTGGTTAGTCTTCTGCTTTTGTGTTTCCCTGAGTGTCCGAATGCCTTGGGACAATATTGCCATGCCAGTGGCCTTTGGCACATGGATTGATGCCTGTCATTATGATGTTGATGAGACGTTACATCATTTGCAAATTATCGAAGTGACTTGATTTTTCCAAGTCAACGAGCCGAACGTTTCGCGGGAAACAGCCTTCAAGAGGGCTTGCAGGAGACTTTATTTTCTACGTGAAGGCACCAAATTCATTGATGAAAAATGCTGGGCATCAAATCTGACTACTGAATTTCCAATGGATTATGAAAGAGGAGGGATATTAATGAAATGAGCATTCGATGAACAGTTCGGTGTCTGGTTCAATAAAAGCTCCTTTATGTTCTGTTCGTCAGTATTAACAAACAAATTTAAATATAATTTAAAATGCTCGATAAGTAAATGAATGAATTTGAACATATTAGTGTTTACCTTGTTAATGTTTGTAAACTATTTGTATGAAGTTCATGAGCAAGCTTGATTATAAAGCTTGATATGATGCTTTTTTAAAGATTTTAATATATCTTGTTTATTTATAAAAAAAAATTCATAAATCAAAATGATGAGTTTGTTTGTAAATGCACTAATACTCTTGATATATAAGAGCTTGATGCAGAATAAATTCTATAACTTAAATATTTAATTATTTAAATACATAAAATAGTATCTAAATAATTAGTTATTTAAATATATTTATTTATTAGATAAATCCTCATTTGTTTGGATAAATATTCAAATATTTAGAATAGAGTTAGTTTTAAGGAAGTAGTTTAAATAATTAAAATACTTTTTTAGGAGGATGGGTATATTAGAAAGGGAGGACAAGTTTTCCTTAATTTTAGATATTTTTGAAATATTGTGAGTATTTTAAAAATATTTTTATAAATAGAATTCATGTAAACCTTAGTGAAGATAATTGATGAATGAAAAGTTTGTGTTTGCGTTCATCTGTCAATTTTTTAGTTGTTGCGACTTCCAAAAGTTGTTGTGACAACTATATTTTGATTTGTTGTGACAACTATATTTTGATTTGTTGTGATGAATCGCCTTAATCGTTGCGACAAATCGCCTTGATTGTTGTGATGAATTACCTTGATTGTTGTGAGGAATCGCCTTGATCGTTGCGATGATCTTTTCTTTGGTATGATTGTTCTTGCAAGTTTGATCATTCAAAGTTAGTTATCTTATTATTTATGCTTCATTTCATCATATTCAAATTTCTTGAAATTTCAATCATGTAAAAATATTTAGATTTTTTTTATCTTCGAATTTGTACACTTCTAAGCGTATACTTGAGATTTTGCTAAAGAAATTTATCAAAGTTTACACTATTGCTTGAGATTTCATTGTTAATTACATGACATCAACTATGCTTCGTCAAATTGGTGTCAGAGCTTTTGTTCATTCTCTTTGTTTAATGGTTAACGACTTTTATCATTATCATTATTCGACTTGGCGTTCCAATAATTATTATGATGATCAGTATGCTTTTAGATCTAGTCAGAAATATAAAAGTGGGCATTCACATATTATTATGATGATAAATCTAGTCCACAATATGAAAATCGACATTTCCATGATCATTATTATAGCAAATGTTAGAGATATTCAAATGATTACTCTGATGGTAAATATGATCGAAAAAATGACACAAGTGAAGGAAATTTTCGATATACTTCATATGCATCTTCACAAATATATGGTTTTTGTCGAACTTCATCTTATGGTTTTACTCATGGCTATGGTCGATATAGTTGTGGTGATTTAAGACTGTTATTAATGCTGACATGCCAGTACACGATCTTATATGCGAAATACTCTGAAAATTAACTTCTTATTCAACATTAATCTTCAAGAATGTATAGTATATCACTTTTAGGACACCACGATAACAAACTTAAATCATAGGAGAGATTATACATAGAAATATTTAACATTAGTTTCTTGCCGTAACTTGCGATACCTCACACCATGTCTCGTGATTCTTCATATACAATACCTGCCACAAAAAATGGTAGGAGTTTGTTAATACAAACTCAGTAGGTAAAATAATATCTAACATAATATGAATATTCAAACATGATCAGATATTATAATAAAATGATACAAATAACAAATTTACATAATATGCTTTACATTAAAATTATCATCATAATTCTCATGTCATTTTACTCATTTTATTTCATAATATCATAATATTATTCTTTTTAGTGATGTTGATCTATCATTTTCATATTGTTTCACCTAGAAGCTTGCCAAAAATTTTCTTTAATTTGTTATCCTAGAAGCCTTAACAAAAGTTCCACCTTGTATCAATGATTCCATTTTAGGACATCACTCGGCGTACACTCATCGCCCTTATCGAAATAACACATAATAGGTAATTTTTCACCTCGTCAGTTCTTGGTATACAAATATTCTTTAGTACCGCATTACCTCACAGATTATCAAATTCATCTTATTCTCTTGTTCAATTAACAGAATATATGACATAATATCACAATTTTCTATATTGTCGTAACATTAAATTATATTCACAACATAACAATAAATCAACATTAATTTTAGAGAAAGAATTACCTACCAATTTATCGTTTAAATAAAGCTTGGAATTTCCTATCTAGCTTTTCTTTCTTCTTCTTCTTCTTCTCCTTCTCACGACAGAGGACGCGGAAAATAGAGGAAAAACAATTTAAAATCCCCATTTTTTTCATGTCTGTATTTTTTAATTTTTTAGAAAAAATTATAATTTAGTCCCTCAATTTTTATATCCTTATAAATAAATTCAAAATTATTTATTTTAGGTCCAAAATTATTCTTTTTAGGCTCAAATCAGCTTTTATTTTTAAATCTCCAATCAAATTCTGGATGTCACACCTACACCATCACATGATTCTAATGGTCTGTGTTATGATTATACTATTCAATCTTCTGATGAGCACGATTGCGTTGATTCTACTTCTTTTTTTATTGCAGCACAAAAAATATTCTCCAGTTGAATATGAAGGTGATAGTTATGGGGTCATTGTTGTCTATAATTCAAAAATATGTGTAACTAAATTTTATCAAATTATAACTGAAAAGAATAATGATGATGTTGAATATCATGTAGAATACATGAGTATGTTTGAAGATGATGTCATAAATGCATAGATTTTAAAGGAACAAAATTCAGAAGCATCTATTGATAAATCCAAGGAAAGTGAACAGGATAAGGCATCAAATGTCACTATTACGAATAACAGTGAGAAAGTATATGCTGATTCACATATGCATCTTGAGGGTGATAGATTGTCTATTATTGAAGGCCGGCATGATTTTATTTAAGTGAAAAATCTTTTTTATATTATCATATTTCAATTGATTTGATATTGACTATAGTAAAGAAAATTTCTAAGTTCAATTCATAGTTACAATTGGGCAAAATGGTATTTGATATTGCCTTGAAAAGTTAGGAGGAAAAATTCTCACCTTTCTATTCCTACCACTCACCAGAGTCGAGTTCTTTTAAGTCAGGGAGAAATAATGCAGAACAAAATCTATAATTTGAATATTTAATTATTTAAGTACATAATAATAGTATATAAATAATTAATTATTTAAATATATTTATTTATTAGATAAATTCTCATTTGTATAAATAAATATCTAAATAGTTGTAATAGACCTAGTTTTAAGAAAGTAGTTTAGTTTATATTAAAAAATAATAATTAAAATATTTTTTTAAGAAGAAAAGGTATATTAGAATGGGTGGACAATGTTTCCTTGATTTTAGATATTTTTGGAATATTTTGAGTATTTTAAAAATATTTCTAATTTTTTTAAATTTTTATAAATAGCATTCATGTAAACCTTAATAATGATGATTGGTGAATGAAAAGTTTTTTTGTTTGCATTCAGGTTTAGACCTCAGATTGCATTTGTAAATTCGCACAACGAGTATAACTGTGCTATTGTAAAACCTATCCACACACAATAAAGTGAGCATAACGTACAAAGCATTGATACAGATCAAAGTTGCTATTGGAATGTTACTTTTTCTCATTCACAAAGACAAACACCATATAACAACTATGTTATAGCAGTGCTTTGGATATAACTTTTCATCTAAAATAAAATGTACACAGACCCATATTAAAAGAAAAAATTGGCTAACATGGAAGTAGCAATACTATTGTAAACAGATTTCTACCTTTTTATTTTTATCTATCATTAAAACATAGGAATAAAATGCGGAAGAGCAAATCTCTATTACCTCAGCTACAATGCAAAGAATGCGAATACACTCCTCCTAATAAGCTACAGCTCCGTGGGTTTGAAGCTGGTTGCGCAGCCCTAAATTTATCGATACTAGCATAATGCTTTTTGCAGATAGAGATATGTTGGATCTATTGTTGAGGTGAATATTAGCCTATCAAATTTGGGTTTCATATGTATGAAGCACCACCACTCACTGGCGTATATTTAAATCTAGGAGTGAGAGTTTGGCTTGAAGATTGATAGTCGCTTGATGTTCGGATTGACGGCTCGAATTATTGAGCCGAGTCACGAGCCAAGGTCGGATCGGATCGAAATGTATATGTTAATTATGGTTAGGATATCTGTTAGGTAACCTAGTAGACATAATTAATCTAATTTAAAATTCTAACAAAGTCATTTTTTTTAAGAAAGATTTTCACTTCACAAAGAATTTGAGTTGGCTCGATCAAGGCTTGAACTTTAATTGAATTGATACGAATTGAGTTTGAGCCGTGCCTGGCTCGGCTCAAACTCTGGTCGTTCTCGCACCTATACGAATCTCAATTTGATCTCGGGTTAAATTTAGGTTGACCCAAACTTCATTGGTCTGGCACGGTGAACTTGATCTTATAAACTTCAGTATTGGTTTGATTGACCTATCATCAGTTTACACTATTATTTGAGTCTAAAAATTAAAATTTAATACTAACTTTTTCAAGTTCAGTCCTTTTTTTTATGGATATTTTGGCTCAATCTTGATCTGAAATACTTTTGTATAGATATGATTGGCCTTTCAGTTTACATGATCTGTGATTTAAATCGTCCCCTAAAAAGTAAAATTCAATACAAACGAATTCAACTTATCTCAGTCTTGATTCTTGATATGAAAAATGAGTAGGTTGGATTAATCAAATAATTGTTCTCATGAAGTCGGTAAGAGATATTTAGTTTAATGTTATCTAGAAAAAATAATTGTTTGGTTTAATGATTTTTATAAGATCATAAAATTATTAAGAGGGATTTACATACAGAACATTGAATTTATCACAAATTACGCATTTTACCATCGTTTAATAAATATACGCATGTCACACTCTGTTTATGAATTTTACATTTCTATTGTAATATTTTTTTATCATAAGCAGAGTGTGATATGCGCAATATTTACTAAACAATAGTGAAATGCGTAATTTGTGATGAATTCAATGTTCTGTATGTAAATCCCCAATTATTAAATCAAAAAATGACATCTAAATATCATAATATTTATATTATATGACATAACATTAAGATAATAACGAATCAAATACCCTTGAATTTAATGTCACAATGAATAATTCAGTGTGCATGAATCTCAAGTCTTTACATACCAATTTGTTGGTTGCATCATTAAATACAGACCATTGAAACTTTTTGATTGAATCTCAAACACTAAACTTCAGTCACTTTTGAGTCGAAGTTACAATTTTTGATGTGTATATCATGTGTACAATACACAACACATTCATAAACAATATAAATACATAAATCTTCGTATATGTATTCATGAATCAAGTTCATTTTAAAAAAAATCAAAACATTTATGGAACTAGCCATTTATTTCACAAATGAACATGCCAATAGTTTTCCAATAGTTAGAAATTACAGATGACAGCAATCTAATGCAATCAATCACCAAGTCAAAAGGGTTTCAATTTGAGAACAAACTGCAGTTTGCCTCTCTTCTTTCCGGCCACTGGAAGTAGATTACTCAGATTACAAACCTTGAGAACAGATTCTTCTAGCTCTAAACTACTGCATTATAGGGCCAATGAAGAAATGTTAGAAATATTCAGCCAATAAAGTTGAAACTATGGCTAGATGATGCACAAACTATAGCAAGTAAATAGATTTACATAGAAGAAAGTGTCCACTCAGACAAGCATGGAGAAGACTTAAATAACTGCATTTGCATAATGTGAGATAGATGATATTATCAACAATCGTTAGAACAGTTAAGCCGACTCTCATACCAGCTCTCGACTTGTCATTCATCATTCATAGAGTCGAGCAACTTTGGATACCACAAGCTCTTTTTACCATTAATTACTCTATTATGCTCACATAATTTACCAAATACAGATGCACAATCCAGTAATGCTAAACCAAGTACAGATGAAAAATTCCTTGTCAAAAAACATGGTAATTTCTTTTTAATATTTGTATATTTTGTTTCTCCTTCTGTAATTTTAATAATTTGTAGATGCTCTACTGTAAAAAATGCTCATTATGTTGTTTGGAGAAGTTTCTATAATCGCTTCGTTTGATATCTTTGGATTTTTTGCCTTCTTTTTGTAAAACGTTGGTTTATTCCTTTCTCATTCACGGACAACTCTATAATAGTATTTGATAGATTTTCATCTTTCACCTACAACTTCCTCTTCTTTTGATATTTGTTCATTTTATAATTTGTCTCCTTCCTCTTTCTTATATTTCTAATTCCCTTGCCCTTTTGCGTTCTACATCAGTCTCACTTGCGATGCTATATATTTGTTTCATCGAAGCACATTTATTTAATAAAACCTACACTAGATTCATGTCAAGAGTACACTAGTAGGAAGTAGCAGCAGTCCTTATTGAAGAGAATAGCAGGACATTCTTGGCATGCATTAGTGCTTGTTATAGGAAATGGCCTACGTGCAAAAAGTTTGATCTTGGTTCTCGGGCACGAGGATTCACTCAACCATCGACCACGACGTTCCAGGATCATCCCTCGTAACCTCGGGCCCGATAACAAGCACCAATGCAAAAAGTTATACACAAAGGGAAATTTTTGCAGGACAATAGAAACAATTAGAATCTGCAGAGGTTATCAAACAGAAGCTGTCTCAACAGTACCAATTAGGTTATTATCCAGGAAACAATTAGATTCTAACTCAATTTTTTTTGTTCTTATAACAAAAAATGACAATGTGCCAACTTTGTCAACCAACTTTCAATCAGAGAACCATGTTAGTGAAAGGAGGTCTTTTGGTTAGGTGGGTGAGACTGGCATGAAATCTAGGGGGGGTCGGTTCTAAGTCACTTGTGGTGCTGGCGGCTGACCAACTGAGTGAAATGAATATGGCCAGGAAGTGTTGCTGGTTGCATCACTAGAGACTGGACCGGTTCTGGTCGATCCGAAGAATCCTGCGGTCAGATGATGGGACAACAACCTTTGGGCTCGATACCGGGATATCTTCTTTCTCCATCAAATTTTGGATGAAAGCACTGACTTACTCCATTTCTTCACTTCATTGCCTTATGGGTAGATTGGGGTGTTCGTGCGGATTGAAATGGGTTGATTCAGTCAACAACCTATAGCTCTAATACAAGCTGATGAATGAGATCGGAAAACTGAAGGAGAAAAAAAAAAAGAACAATGGATTACAAAAGTGGGAGACCAGAACCTTAGGAGAAAACATTTGTTCAGTTCATAAAAACCTACATCATCATACTAAAAAGCAGAAAAATTTATAGAGATTTACCTTACAATGACAGGGAAATATACAAAAAACTGCAAAAAAAAAAATCAACTCCCCTTTAAAAACAAGATACTCTAATATTATGAAAGAAATTATTTCGCTCTGTTCTTCTACATAATCAACCCTTACTAACCCAAATAGAATGGATCAAATTCATAAGGCAAGCGCACAGTCAAAATACTAAACAAAAACATTAGAGTTGCATGAAAGATTTTTTTTTTTTTTTTTTTTTTTTTATAGAGCATGAAAGATGACTATAAGATGAAGTAACAAAGCCTGTACCTCTTCATGAAGAAAGCATCCTACAGGTAAAACCATCCTTAACAAGTTTGTTAATGGCATCCCTGAGCCTGTGATAGTCCTCCTCAACATTATAGACCTGGTGAGATATCCTAGCATACCCTGTCACCAAACTGCCAGAATTTTCTCCCTCCCACTCCATCTCCTTTGGCGGATTATAGTATATAGGAACTTCAACTCCGAATTTATCCCGCAAGTGGCTTCGAATATTCAAAGCGTCCTCATTGCTCAAAATCCCCAAGCTTGCCGGCAACCCTACCATGATCATGCTCGAGGACATCTCTGGCGGCGACCCAAGGCAAGTTTTCCATTCTTCTGCCAACATCTTTCCCATTTCCACAACCTTCTCATGATTTTGTTTCCGAATTCCGGCAATTCCACTGTCGAACCGATCTAAGAATTCAATTACAGATGGAATAACTAGCTGAGCACTGTAATCCCTTGTGCCAATCCAGCCGCTCTCCACAGGAAGGCCTCTTCCATACCTATCGGAAACAACTGGATGATGTAGATCAGTTGAAGCTAAGCACTTTCTCGAATACAAGAAGGCAACCGCAGGCGGGCAGAAGAACCATTTGTGCAGATTGCTCGTGTAGAAATCAGCAGCGATATCCTTAACATCAACCTCAACGTTCCCTATGGCATGGGCAGCGTCGATGAACACCTGGTCAACTCCTTCTTCTCGGCAAATCCTGGTGAGCTCCTTGACGGGGATGACGACGCTGGGCATGGAGGTTATGTGATCGATGACGGCCAGCCGAACTCTGCGGCCATTGGCCTTTCCGGCAGCAAGGGCTTTGCGGAATTCGTGAACAATCTCTTCATCGGAAGTGACGGGGAAGGGAAGAGGAACCTCGATGACATGGCCGCCAGCGCGGGTGACGTAGGCGTGGATGGATTTCTTGACGGAGCCGTAGGCGTAGTGGAGCATGACCACGGCGTCGCCCTTCGAGAATGAGCCCTCGAAGAACGCCCGGGAGATTTGCTGGAGGACGATGGCCGCGGCGGTGGTGGCGTTGTCGACGAGGGATATCTCGTCGACGTCATCGGCGTTGATGAGTTCCTTGACGAGAAGGCGGGAGCGGAGGAGGGCGGGCTGGAGGAGGTTGAAGTAGAAGTGATCGGGCTGGCGGAGGAAGAGGAGCTGCCACTGCGATTGGGCGTCGGAGACGGATGAGGGGCAGCTGCCGAAGCTGCCGTTGTTGATGCGGGCGACAGCGGGGTCGTGGTGGGCGAACTCCAATCGGATCTCGGCGCCGGTGATGGGGAAAGGAGAGGGTTTCGCTTTCTTGGCGCAGGGGGCGTCGGCGTCGGCGTCGGCGTCGCTTTCGGCATCGGGGTTGCAGCCGTTCTCAGCATGGTCGTCGGAGTGGGGATCCATCGCCGGAGCAGCGGAAAGGGTAGAGAAGGGAGATTAGGGTTAGGGTCACGAGTGTGGTGCTCGGGAATTGTTGGGACTCCACTGAGATGGATTCGAGTTTCCGAAAAGTCGGATTTTGGGACGCAGGCCGGCAACAAGAAGGAGGGAGGGGATGGCAAACACGTGGCAGTCAAGTCCCGGCCCGGCCCGGCCCAGCCCGGCCCGGACCAGCCCGGCCCGGACCGGGTAGTGGGCGGGTCTGCCTTTTTCTTACAATAAGATACATACACTTATTTTATCAAAAGATTCTCATGTATTTATCAGGGTTTTCAAAACCGGACCGGACCGGGCGGTTCGACCGGTTCAACCGGGAACCGGCCCAAGGTCGTTTTTTTTAAAATAAATTTAAGATTTTGGCCATGAGTAATTTTAGCCATGATTTTTAGTCCATTGCCAAACAGGGAGAAGTTGGCAATCTCGTTTGACATTTGGAGCCTCTTTCTTTAGTCCTTTGGTTGGGAGATTGTCCAAATTAAAGGTTGAAAAGGCAAAAATATTTTTCAAAAGGCCAGGGGTGGCTTTATTTATAGAAGTCGACATCGCATTGAACTCTGTAATCGACTTTCAGTCAACCAACGTTCCACACGACGGTCCATGAGTGGCAGTGCGACAACCATCGCGGCAGCGGCGTCATCATCTACCGACATTGACGCGGCGAAGTAGTTGCGTCGGCACCACCAAAATCTCTTTTTGGGCTTTCTCTGTGGTACGATGTCGACGAGGAGAGGTGGCGGCGATGACTACCTGCGACAACGACGCGACAGGGGGTGGGGGGAGCAGTTAGCAGTCCTAAACCCCTTGCGGGTTTTTCTCTATGCGTGACGATGGCAAGAGCACGGTAACAACAGTGATCGCCTACACGATGACAATGACAATGACGGGAGGTATGCAATTGGGGAGAAACCACCCTTCCGGTCCTTCTTGTTTGTGCTTTTCTGCATTCTCCCTTTTGCAAAAAAACTAGATAGGCTTATAATAATAAAGGACAAATTGCAAACAAGTCTCTGCATTTCTCACCCTCTAAATTTTTAATTTATACCTTCTTTTTTATTACAAAAAGTAGCTTCACTAAATTATTCAAGTAGTAGGAAGAATCTTATTACATCAAGTAGGTGAAGTCCTCGATGCCCTTGCATCACCAAGGTAATGGAAGTTAGGAGAATACTTAGGGGGTCAAACTCTTCGAGCGAAGTAGTTGTGAACTTGTGATCTAAAGTGTAGGGGATGGGCTTTTTGGGTATCTGCTACAAGTCTTTTTCTTGAGATTGAGGTGCTGATCTCCTTGCACTTGAGGTTGTTGATGGAGAACATTGAGGACCACTTGCCCAAGGTTATAAATGGGATTGGACCAAACCTCATATCTCGATTGAACCCGGCCTAGTTGAGTAGTCGATTTGATTTCGAGTGGTTTCTTTTAGTCCTACTTTATACTATGTGAGCGAATACTATCTATCTATCTATCTATCTATCTATCTATTTATGAATAATTAGTAAGAAGAATTAATTGATTGATGTGAGAATTGCCGTAAAGGCCAAAAAAAAGCAAGAATTTTTATGTGAGAATTCAATGAGAGAAAACCATGATGCATATGGTGTAGGTGGCTTGAAGGATATACTATGTATGATAGTTTTCAATGAGATTGCATGGAGAATATATATATTTGATGGATGCAAAAATGAAAGATGTTTACTTCTTAATATAAAGAAAATAAACATTATATGTGTTAAGTGAAATTATAGAGCCATAAAGAAAATTCTCCTTTTGGTTTTTTTTTTTTTTGGCCCTCAAATATGTTAAAAATAATAAATTACAATAAATAAGTCATGGAAGAGGAAGAAGTGGGAGGTGATACTCATAAAATAGAAGTGTTTTGTGTAGTCTTTAGGCTTTTATCAATTCTTAACGATTGTTGGTCAAAGTCTTACTTATTTTCATGCACTTTTAAAAGTCAAAATTATAGAGAACGAATGAGAAAGAAACAACACAAACTAGAAGCAGATATATGAGAAAGATGGAGAAGTAATAAGAAAAAAAAAATGATAAGAAATATAACAAGATAAAGAGACAAAGAAACTGAAAGAAAATGATGAGAGAAAGTATGGGCAAATTAGAAGAAGATTGATCTTTTATTTGATCATATTAAGGGTGAACCTTGATATATAGATTTGTGGTGTTTCTCAAAGCTTTTTACTATTTTTATTTCAGCAACTAATTATTTATCAATAGGTCAATATCAGTCGGTCATTTTTTAGAAAAATAGATGATAGAAAGAACTCAACAAAAGTTCTAGCGTTATGTTATTTATTTTGGCTAGCTAAATCATTAGCATAAAATAGTTACAAAAGAGTAAACAAGAAAAAAAGAATAAAGAAGTTTGAAGAAAAAAGGATAGAAACCGGGATGGGGAGAGGAAACTGGAGGAGGATGAAGAGAAGAAAATGAAAGAAGAGGGTAAACAGAAGAAGATTAACGTGCATGAAGGAGAAGGATGACGCGGATAAAGAGAAAAAAAGTGAAGGGGATGGGCGATGAGCAGAAGAACATCGAGGAGAATGAGATCTAGAAGGAGGAAAACATGAACTAGAATGGGGATTAGAGGGTAAGAAGCAATAGGAACAAAGAAGAGGGAGGTGAAAGGGCAGAAGGAAGAAGAAGGCTGCACTCCTTATCAAGGTTGTGATTCTCTTTGGATGCTATAATGCAATAAGGACAAGCAAGAATGCAGTAAACACTGAAAAGTTATTTTTTTTCATGATATGATGTACATAATATTCTTTTTTAATAATGTAAATGACTGACCATATTTAAATAAATCAAATGAAAGAAGATGGCTTAAAACTATGACATTGAAAATTTAGCTTTATATCAAAAAAAAAAAAAAAACAGAAGAAAATTTAGCTTGATTCATATAATTGGCAAAGTTCGAAGTTATTTCACTTCTAATTCGTAGTAAAATGTAATGTTTTAACCATTTATAAGAAGGTTATGAAATGAGTGATCTTTATTCGGTGGATTCGACTGAATTTATTCAACGTCTTATATATAATGTAAATTGAATTTGAAACAGATTTGATCGTAGGCATCTGAGCAAAGTAATTTTCAAATGTAAGGCTGAATAAAGAGGTTCGAATCAAACTCACAATAATATTAAGTTGTATGGTAGAATCTTTTTTTCACACTGATTTGAGTTTGAATTAGCTTATATAGAACTTATGTTTTGATTTCCATTTTACTCAAATTATTGAGCTCAATGAGATTTATTTTTTATTTTTTAATATTAAAATTTTATAAAATATTTAAAATATCTTTCTTTTTTTGTTGTCTCTCTCCCCCTCTCTCTATCTCTCTCTCTCTCTCTTTCTCTCACTATCTCTCCACCAGTGGTCACAAAATCTCACGCGAGAGCTATGAGAGGGTTGCCAACGCATCGCTCATGACTGTGCATTTGTAATGCGACCCTAGTGCGAGGTTGCACAATTGTCAACGCCATCAGGTGCAACTGTGAGTCAGCTCCAGACCTTCAGAGCTTGAGAAAGAGAGGGAGATACAAAGATGGAGGGAAAGAGCATGAGTGATAGAGAGACAAATAGAAAGAGATGTCGGTGGATAAGTTGGTAGTCTACTTTTTCGGCCTACTACTTTTGAGAGATAGAGAAAGGAGGGAGAGAGAGAGAAGAGAGAGAGAGAGGGGAGCTCCTGATGATGGACGGAAGACAGGGCGTGATGGTTGCGCAGCCGGTGGCGGCGAACCCCATTGCTCAGCTTCATGCGCGATTCAAGGACCTAGAGGCCGGATTCAGGTCGTGGCTGGCGAAGCAGCCGCTGCCAGTGGAGGCCAGCGTCGTCACCGCCACCGGCGCCGCGCAGGGTGCTGCCATCGGCGGCCTCATGGGCACCCTCACTTCCGATATGGCGTCCACTTTCCCTTCCCCTCCGCCCCAAGCCGCGGGCCTTAGTCCCCAGGCCATGGCTTCTCTGAAGCAAGCCCAGGTGTCCTTTTCTGCCCCTTCAGAAAGAAAATACTCTTTTACTCATTCTATTATTAGTTTGTGTTAGTATTTTGATTTAGGGTTTACGGATTAGAGTTTATTTCAAGGTCCTATTCGAGGAGTGGGGCAGTATTGTTTTTATCCACTGAGCATTGGAATGCATTCCTAAGAGTAAATGCATATATATTGAAGTCTTGTGCGCATTGATGTTGATCTGGTTTTCTTGCTAGAAGGCTAAGGATATAGCAAAGCGGATGAAAGAAAATCCACTGTCAGGTGGATCTTCATGTATGGAGGACCTTAGTTGGATGATGGGGCAGGGACCTTGTTTTCTCATCTTTTGGTTGGGTGTCAGCAAGCTTGTTTAAAATTGTCATGAAAACGAACATATTTAAAGTTGTTGTTCAGCTTTCTGAATGTAATTATCATCCACTAACTTTTAGTGGAATGAAAAATAAACTCTGATAATGTACCTTTTTTGGTAGTTACATGACACGACCTAATGTAAATTATAAACCTGGTTTCGCATACTTTCAAGAAAAGAAAAGCATCATGTGATTCTCCATTTCCTTTGAAAGAGGATGTATGTTGGTATGTGCAAGTCAATTTATATTTATAATTGCTTGTTTTACTGTTATGAATTTGGTTGTGAATCTTTTGCATTGAACTTGGTATTTCTTGCATGGCCTTTACCAGCATTAGGCAAATGATGTTTTCCCCTAAATTTCATGTTTATGTCGATGAATTTTGATATAAAGGATAGCTCGTTAAGATAAAATAGTTATGACATGGAGGAATGTCACCACCCTTTAGGAATATAACTTTTGGATTTCAAAGGGAATCATTTTTGCGTGATTAACTGCATAAATTTATGCAGATTCATTGTTATTAGTGAAGTCTGTGAGCATTAATAATGCAACTTATATCTTGATGGCTATCTTTGACACATTTATATGACAAGTTAGTGCTTAATTGAGCTGAATGTTGACTTGCGTTGTATTCATTTAACTACTACTTTGATCTGTCCATCATCAACCGGTAGAAGCTCCTCTACGTCGTGAGAGTATTCAATTCATGATGGTACCAAAAAGGGAGGGGAAGTCCAATAATGACTGGGGATTTGGTTTGTGATTGTGCTTACATAAAGAAACTAGTGGCTGACCCAATTAGTTTGGGATTAAGGCTTTGTTGTTATTGTTGTTGTGTTTTGATAACTATTGATTTTCCTGGTTCATGTCATCCTTGTAAGAGCTTTTAGTTTATGCGAATGACAGGCATTTGCAGGTGGTCCTTTGGTACAAGCTCGCAATTTTGCAGTCATGACTGGAGTAAATGCAGGTATATCTTGTGTCATGAAAAGGATAAGAGGTGTGGAGGATGTCCAAAGTAGGTAAGTTCAAACTTGATTAGGTATTAGCTTCTAGTTTCTTTATGTTCTCTGCCTTCCATTGTATGATTGATCTTAGATTTTAGCTGGATTATTTTAGCACATTAGTTAATTAAATCATTATAGGGAGCAACTGTTATCTTTTATAAACAAGATTTACTTCATTTTTTTGGGATAATTACACCTAGGTCCCTGAGTTTAACGCTTAATAACGCATAGATCTACATTTTTAAAATTATAACATTGGGGTCCTTAAGTTTTAATAAAATATCAAATGGGTCCTCTTTTTAATTTTTTATTATTAAAATTTTTTAAATTACCATTATATCCTTGGGCCTCTCTCTCTCCTCCCCGCCTCTCTCTCTCTCTCTCTCTCCTCCCGATCGGCGCGCACAAGCGACGCCGCACGGCCGTCGCCGGGTTTGACGGCCCCGCGGTGTGTGCCACCCACCGGCGGCCGTGCGACGCTCGCGCAGCTGCCGGCGGGTCGCGCTGCTGTCGCCTATACGCGCCGCTCTCTCTCCTTCCAATCGCCGTGGATGGGCGACGCTGCGTGGCCGCCGACAGGTCCTGCGGCCGCGCAGCTTGTGCGACCCACCGGCTGCCGCGCGGCGCCCGGGCAGCCGCTGGTGGGTCGCGTAGTCGTCACGTGTGGGACTTTCTCTCTCCTCCCGATCTGTCACGCTGGTGGGTCGCACACGCTGTGCGACCGCCCGATCCGCCAGCGGCCGCGCGGCGTCGCCCTTGCACGCCGATCGGGAGGAGAGAGAGAGAAAGGCGGGGAGGAGAGAGAGAGGCCCAATAGTATAATGGTAATTTTAAAAAAATTTAATAATAAAAAATTAAAAAAAGGACCCATTTGATAATTTATTAAAACTCAGGGACCTGATATTATAATTTTAAAAACGTGGACCTATGCGTTTTTAAGCGTTAAACACAGGGACCTGGGTGTAATTATCCCTGTTTTTTTAACACGAATGCGTGTAAATGAACTGGTTAGTCATGTTTGTAACTGCCCCTTTGTTATTTTGAGTTTTTGCATTTTGCATGCATGTAGGTTCCTACGAAGTAGGAAAAGGATACTGTGACGTAAAGAGTTATAACTATTTTGTCTAGTAGAATTTGGTGTTTGTTAATTTTACTTTGATGTGATCTAATTCCAAATGATTGTTCATTAAGAGTGGTACACTGGGGGAAGATTATGATTATAAGCTAGAAGGCATTTGATATGTCAAAATGATATTACATTATCTTTCTAGGAGTTGACAATGAAGCATGTAATGTCAAACAAAAAGACCCTTTTTTGTCAAAGGACATGCAAGGATCTAAATGTGCTGTTATTGTTTAACGAGATCTACATGATCTTCTTCATTACTGCATACAATCTCTTAATTCATTTAGTACCACAAAACAATTCCCTTTTTTGGCATCCTTTAGCTCTCTGTCAAGGCTGAATCCGATTAGATTTATTTTGTACCTCTATATGTAAAAATTACATGTGCATGACTAAAGCCTTAGATAATCATATATTGGCCTTCCAATTCTTTAAATGCAATAAATCATTTCCCTTGTTTATTGTGGTTTTTAAGAATTGCGGGCTTGTCCGCAATATTAATGTGCAAGAGGTCAAATGTATGATTAGTTAATGTAATTCAACTTTTTAAAGGTGTCCATTATATATTGGATGATCATTAACTCAATACGCTATTATGTCATGCTTAAAAGAATTGGCGGACTCATCTTTTACATCAAAGGCTTTGGTTGAATGTGTAATTTATGAAGGTTTTAGGAGTCGTTTGAAGTGGTCCCTAAAAAACTATTGGTTTACTATCAAATAACTATTGATGAAGCAGGTGCTTGGGACCGGAAAGGGAGGCTAACGTTAGACTGCAGATGAGACCACTTGGTGGCTTCTTTTGCTTTTTTTTAAAGTGCATACGATCTTTCATTCTTTGTGAATGCAATGTCATCATTTGTTTTTCAGCTTAAGGGTCACATTAACTAGACTGCTAATCCTTTCTAAACATGACAAGAAATAAACACGCCATTCAAATCTATTTAACATGCACGCTAAATTAGTCTACAATTGTTGTCAGCTTCTGGGCTCCTTTTTCTTAGTACTTATCCAAGGTTGCCATCCCATGTAGGCAAGCAAAGCAAATTTAAACTTTGTGTTTTCTTATCTATAACAAACGAGGAAATATATCTTTTCATAAGCTGTCTTATATTCATATAATTATATTTATGCACACACACATACATACGATATGTATATTTTTAGAATATAAATGTATACTGTTGATGTGCGCAGAAATGCCAATGCAAAAGTATAAGATAAGAAATGAGTATATCTGTGAGAAGGTTGGAGTGGCTTTAATTAAGGATAAGCTCAGAGAGAGTCGACCTATATGATTTGAATATATTATCTTGGATTATTAGATCTTGCCATTTAAAAAGAGAAAGAGGAAGGCGAAAAAAGACATGACAAGAAAGTATAAAAAATAATCTTATATTTTTGGAGCTAAATGAGGATTTGTTATTTGATATAGTGTAATGGAAACATAGGATTCAAGTAGCCAGCCTAGTGAGATAAAGGTTTGATTTTTTATTGTTGTTGTCTTTAAGGGAATTGGTATCCTGTTAAGGAAGTTATCATTTTAAAATCGATTTGAATAAAAGTGGTTATCAGTATTTTACAATATGGAAAATTGGTTTCCCTAAAAGGAGGTGGATAGTCGTTAGATTAACTTTTCAATATTTTAGAGTTTATGCCCCACTTCTTGGTTGCTAAATTGTTGTTGGAAGTATCTTCTCTAATACTAAATGTAGGATCGTCTAAGCCTCTAAGGGCTTTTAGGGTCTAGGGAGTGAGTATTACATTTTTGAATAACTTAGCTAGTTCAGAGTAAGTTAATAATAATAAAGAAACAAGCAGAAGCAAATAAGAAGTGAAATGAAAAAATAACATTCGCGCACAAGATGTAATATGGTTTAGTGCATGGCATCTACATCGATCCTGACCTAAACCAATCCAGTAATGACCATTCTTTTAAGCCAAATGAAGTAGCCCGATGCAATCACTCCTAAATCACACTAATAAAACACTTTTCACATACAAGTGAAGGCACCAATCTCACCTTCTCTCGATCACACAATAAGGCCTCGTTTGGTTCGAGATAATTTTTTTACCCAACACAAATTTCAACTATAAAAATCAACTTTATTTCACATTCAGCATAAATACGAATATTAGAATTCAAAGTATTTTACATTTTACACACTTTCTAATATTAAAATAAATTTCTCTCATTAAACGTAAAAAATAATATTTTTTTCTCCCGTCTAACCAAATGAGGCCTAAATGCCTTTTTTTTTTTACTCGAGGAATACATTCACATGCTTAGATCACATAGTAGAGTCTTTCTCTTCACTCGAGAGATACTATCACACATTAAAGACCCTCCTTTTTTCTTGAGGGAAATAAATAATTACCCAATTAAAGGTTTTTTTTTCACTTAGGCTTCATTTGGTTCGGGCATAAAAAACCCCTAAACTCCTTTAAAAATATTTTTATTAATATTTTATATTTAATTTACATCATATACAAATTTAAAGATTAAAAATTAACTTTATCTCACATCTTTCATAAATCCCTACTTTAAAACTTAATTTTATTTCACATCTTGCACATATTTCAATAAAAAAAATTAATTTTATTTCACATCTATTACAATTCTCAGTAATAAAATAATTTTATTTTATATCATAACATTAAAATAATTTTCTCTCTCTCTCTATCTCAAAAAAAAAATTAAAATCTCTATAAAAAAATATTTCAATTAAACTAAACCTTAATGTGAAGGATCAAATCACCTCCTCTAATCACCCAATTTGAGATGCTTCTCAATAATGTGGGAAAAATAAAAATAGAATATATAATGAGAGAGAAATACAACTCACTCTCCTATGATTGAATTGTTGAAATCATGAGAGAGAAATGAATTACCTTTTGAACACTTGGGTACTTGGGCACTTGGGCACTTGGGCACTTTAATCATAAGTTTATCATTCAAGCTTTGAATTAGATTATCATCATTGAGGTTTAAAAATATTGCATGAAGATCAAGAAGAAGCCTCAAAACCCCAAACTTCTTTAAATAGACGTGGCTTCATCTAGAAAAGATCAACATTTTCCAGGGTTTGGTACACCAACTGATCGATCGAGGCTAGCAGTTGGAGCTGCTAAGGGTTACCTTGTGCAAATTTTTGTTCATATGATCGACCAATTGGTTGACTAGCATGTCTTAGTCGATCACTTTATCAAAATAATAGTTTTCAGGCATTGTGTTATTGGGAGGCCATACTTAATCTACTAACACACTGCTGTTCGACCTGCAAGTGAAAAATTGCACACACTTTCTAATTTTGGTTAATTCATTTTTGGTCAATTTATACTCCATCCAACTTAGTTCTAACAATGTCCATAATGCTCATATAATGATCCAATACTATCCTATCACTACCTAACATAAAGTTTACCTCAAATCAGCCAAGAATACATAAATAAAATTAAATGATCTTCATTTAGCGTTTTGAATTTCTTGGCTTGTTCTTTATTCTTGATCGCTCCAATACTTTATAAATGTAGCTTAGTTCTAACCATGTATGTGGAACACTAAGTGTTCGATTAACTCTTTAAGCCTACAATGTTAAATTTGATAATTTGTTTGCATCCACTAACTTAAATATGTTTACAAACATTAAAATAAGCATTCACACTAATCACAAAGTAGGAACTATCATTTTCCTTTGAGGGAACAACATCGGAGGCTGACCTCAATCAGGGGGTGGTTCATGCAGGTGAGGAGCCATTTGATGGGCTTTGATGATATAATAACCACTCTTCGTTTGATAGTATAGCAAGTATGCAGGAACTTTATGTTTTCAGGGGAGGAAGCTATCTCATTGAGAGCAAAGGAAGAGATGTTGCTTGCGTGGAGGTTCATAGATTACTTTTTCCGGTCTTCAAAGAAGATGTCTTCTAAGACTATGTATGCGTAGTTATGCGTCTCAAACTTTGTTTGACTGTTTCACTAGGAAGACAGCTTCTTGTCGCTTGTAGCTTAGATTCGTAGCCTCCTACTTGGATTCACTCACCTCGGAAGATCACTTCTCACTTTAACTTTGTGGATTATCTTTTATATTAGCAAGTATCTCTTTGCAATCATCAATAGTATTTATAAAAGAGAGGAGGAAATCATGAAGGATGAAACCTCCTTGGGGAGTGCCGGAGAAGTTGTTGGTTGTGCGCAAAGAGGTCGACGAGTGGGCGCCAATCATAGCCAACTGGAGACTTCAACGTAAAGCGCAAAGACTAAGGATGTAGCGGGGATTCAGATATTCGGCCGAACTAATGAAATACCATTGGCAAGCACCATATATAGAAATTTGGTTTGGCCGATCCAATTAACGAATTGACAATCAGTTTGGATGTATTTAATGGCCCATTGCAATCCAAAGATCCAACTTTGGCTTCATTCCATATAAGTCCAAACTATATGCGATTTGAGTCCAATTTGATTCTATTTGAACCCAAAGCAATCCAACTAGAATTAAATTGACCCAAAATGATCAGAACCTATTTACACGATACCAAGTGGGTATTTCCACCAACTTAATAAAATCAAAATGGCTTAATACCATAAATTCCAACTCAATATTGGACTTAATGGAAATGCAGAAATAAAGATAACTACATACATAAGCTAAATGTGATATAATCAAGGTCCGGCACTATATTATATTGATGACAATGTCGAAGTTGATCTGGCCCTATACCAATAATTCTCTTCATTGATATACCCTTGAGCACAATTGCTAATTTCAACATTCGACATATGCCTTTCGAAAGTAGTGGTGTGATCGAAGAATTTCGGTATGCTTTTTTCTAATCCAAGAGGGACATGTTCGTTTGGTGGAGCACTGGAGCTTCTTACAAGCTATAAACTGAGCAATGAGTCTTTATTTGTTTGGCAATAACTATGAAAGTGCCCAGCTAGGAGGAAGGCAAACCAATCTTGCCTATCCCTTTCGAGGTTGGCATTGCTTTTGCATTCAGGATGTTTTGGCTTTTTAGAGCCATTTGACAGTCGCTCTATTAGGACTTAACGGAGAGTGGAGATTTTGCATTGATAAGTTCCAACCTGCCATTAACGTTAGCAGGTTGTCAAGGGGCCTTGTAGTTGGCCATGACATAGGGGTCGAAATTCGGGTTGGTGGGTCAAGTTTGAGTTAACCCTTTTTTGATTCGGCCCATTTAAGTTTGACTCGAAGCCAAACTATTATTTAAATGGGTCAAACATCATGACTTGTATTCAACATGTTTAATAAATATATTATCCAACCCAACCTTCAATCCCATTTATTATAATTTTTTAGTTATGAAATTTTAATAAATTCAATGACACATATTTAAGAATAACTTCTACCATTAGGATGATTATCACATTTAAAAATTTTGGAGGCAAAGATGCAGGGAGTTGGTCCACATGACTACCATGTAGAGGACGTTTAGCTTTGGCATTTATTATAATTTTTTAGTTATGAAATTTTAATAAATTCAATGACACATATATATTCCCAGGTCTATCTATTATACGTAATTTCACCGATGCAAGTGCCGAGTTGGCGCACGCGCGGTAGCGTTCGTGGTGGTGCTTCAGCAAAGGGAGGGATAATCTTTTTCTTTGTCAGGAAAAGGAGATCGAGATGTCAATTTTTTTTCATCGAATAACTTCTACCATTAGGATGATTACCACATCTAAAAATTTTGGAGGCAAAGATGCAGGGAGTTGGTCCACATGACTACCATGTAGAGGACGTTTAGCTTTGGCTACGTGGAACTGGTGGAAGAGGGTTGCTACTGTTGGGTGATGGGGTTTTGTTGATTTTCATTGAATGATGTCTAGTAGCTTGCACGATGACATGCACTCAATTGTTGACGGTTCTGTTTGTGCTTGTGTGTTCGACCGATGACAATCAAATGATTGGTGACCTTGTGCTATAGATGATGAGGAGCCAAGCTAAAGAGTTCATCGTTAGTTTGCATTGTTCAAATTTATCCCTATGGACATGTGCAAGGCAAGATGTAGTATGCGAGTTTCAACGTTAACATGCATATACGTATTTTTACATACACGCACGTTGTTGATGCTAATAATTTATGAAAATATAGATGATAGACATTACAGAATTATATAATCATTGCACCTTTTATGAACGAAAATTTTTCATGCAGCATGGTGGCAGCTTTTGGTTCTGGGGCAATGTTTACCTTGGTGAGTGGCATGGGAGGCCCAAATCAGGCCGCCAATGCCGTCACATCTGGATTAGTTTTTGCACTTGTTCAAGGTGGTCTTTTCAAGGTTTGCATGCACAGTAAATTAGTGAACTTACGTAATTTAATCATTTCATTTTACTAATCGTTGTTTGATTTGTCCATTTAAATGATTTTTATCAGTTAAATTGTTTATATCCTGATAACTATTGTCATCCCAAACATGATGTAATAGTTTCTTTGAAGTGTTTCAATGGCGGATCAATAGAGTTACCATCTCATCTATTTGATAAATTGTTGCATGTGCTTTGTTCTTTTTACAAGTGTCCATCCTCGTACGAATAATGTGATTACAAAACTAATTCATATTTCTTGAAAGTTCAACTATTTTATGTTTTTATTGTGGGTGAAATACGCATTTGAAATGTCGTGTCTATGTTTATTTTTTTCTATGGAAAACAACAACAAAGCCTTAATCTCAACTAATTTGGATCAACTACATAGATCTTTCTTGTTCGCTCAACTTTTTTAAAGCAATGTTCTTTTGCGAGTATAAGTGAGGGACAACGACATCCCAACTCTTTTATGGTCTTTTCTTCCTTTTTATTTATACCATACATTGGCCTTTATGAATTGACTTTGGAAATGGCTAAACTATTTTAAACATCATTTCCTCATATTAAGCTTGTGGTTTGACGCTCACTCTCTCTCTAATACAATCATTTCTTTTGTAGTGCGGCTACTTATCCATCAGAGCATGTACATTTGAAATATAGCTTTTTTTACTTCCATTTTTTTTGAAGAGTATTGTACTAATTTGGTAATATTCTAAATGTAGTATCAAATATAGTTCAAAACATGAAATAGTTTAACAAATCTATTAGGACAAAAAAAAATTATCTTTATATGAATGCAGAGAGTATTCTTAGATTGCAAAAAAAATCAGGCTGCATGAAAAGATCTTGCTATGCTACATCTAAAACTAAATTCAGTTCTGAATAGAAATTAATAACGGAGGAAAATATTGAAACGCCATTTGCATAGTTAGGATGAGAAGTTGGCGGCAGAACAACTCCTGTAATTTAAGAAAATGGATTATTCCTGCTGGTATTTACAGCAACTTTGTCTTGTTGGATTTGTCAAATAAATGGAGTTGTATTAGATAAAAACCGTCAAAATCCCAAACTTTGTGAATCTTCAATCTCAAGTATTTTTGTCTGACGATTTGACTGAAATGGCTTCATGATATTTGAGTTGAGGCATTTCGAACTCCAATATTTAGTGACTTTTGATTTATTGCCTAAGCTTTGACATTTTTTTTGCTAAATGGCAGCTACTTGGACTTTTGTAGCTTTTAGTTTTTTTGATCTTTGTTCTAACTATCCAACAATTCTTTTGTGAATTCTCCCTCTTATCCGTATCTTCAGTTGGCTTTGCAGTGTGTATTCAATGTTGCACGGTTCTTGCGTAACTTTTTTTTAGAAAAATCGTGATGCTTTAGGCCTAGAACTTGTTCATGTTGGTCTTCAGGTCATCTTCATCTCTTGCCTTGATCGTTCCCATGCTTGAACTATATTGTACATTTTTTCCCGTATTTCACTTTCATATTAGTCAATGACTCCAATCTTTCTATTGAATCTTTGAAACCTAAACAGTTCAACTTGATATCTGTTAGTAATACATTAACTTAAACATGTTATTAAACATTAAAAATACTAGTCACAAGGGAGAAACCATTAGGTTATACTTCAAGAATTATATTATATTCTTATAGAATGCAAAAAAGACGCCAATATTTGATCAGCATTCTACAATTTCTCATGTTCAATGCTTCATGAAATAGTGATATTTTACATGCAAAGCTGCCTGATACATTGCTTATTCTTTCCACTGTTACTATTTTTGTAGCTGGGCCAGAAATTCTCTCAGCCACCAGCTGATGATATTTACTACAGCCAAACAAGAAGAATGCTAACCAACCTCGGCCTTCAGAACTATGAGAAGAACTTCAAGAAAGGCTTGCTCGCTGATAACACTCTGCCTCTTCTCACTGACAGGCAAGCAAAATCTTCTTCTTTGCTTGGTCGTTATCTTCTTTGGTATTTGGTTCAGGCCTTGTAGCAATGATTGAATTGTCATATTGTGGTGAAAAACCACTTGGGGGGCATTTGATTCAATGTTATCTTGGTGTTATGTCATGTAATCTAAATGTTATGATATTTAGATGTTATCTTTTGTGTGATAATTTTATAAATTTTAGAAAATTATGTATACATGTTATTAAATTAAATAATTATTTTCTCTAGATAACATGACATAACACCAAGATAACGTTGAATCAAAATTCCCCTTACTCGAATCGAAAAAAAAGTCAATTGTAGCACTAAGTGGGGCAGTCCTGTGTATAGAGCTGGCTACCATCACCTAACTGTGATGCATATGTCCCTTCGTGCTGGCAACATCTCGACTAATAGTAAGCTTTCATCAACTCGAATTTAACTCGAACTACTCAATTGTCTTTTGATTTGGAGTTAACTCAAAATAGTCAATCTTGATCAATTGAAGTTCAATTCCACTCGTAATTTGGACATTTTAATAAAAGGAAATCGGTGACAATCATGTGGATTGAACTCAAGACCTCTCACTTCATATGTTCTTAGTGCAACTGCTATGAAATATTACGTTGCATTATATATAACATAATTTTGAGTCAAGTGGAAAACAAATTTTAGGCGAATCATCCCTTATTTGAAATTAACTATAAACCCCGATTTAAACTTTTGATTGATTCGAGTCAAAAATTGAGTCGGTTTTGTTTTTCGATTAAAATTACCTCCTTAACTAACTTACTCTTTGGACTACTAATTTGGATCATACTCTTTGATTGAAAATATTCTCTCCAGTGCTCTTAGAGATGTGAAGATCCCTCCTGGCCCAAGGCTCCTCATTCTTGATCACATCCAAAGGTGTGCATTAAATGGCCAAGATTCATTTTACTGGAGAGAGTTCCTTTTTCCTCTCAGTTTTTCACCCTCCTTTTTCTCTTTTTCAGGAACCCTGATCTCAACAAGGGAAGGTGATGAACTGATGATTGATGAAGCTGAAGTTGATTAAATGACCAATCCAATGGAGCTGCTGAGTTGCTTCATATTTGCTCAAATGTTAAACTACAGTTGTTTTCTTGAATAATCACATTTGGATTTTGTTGTGCAGAAGCTTTTGAGAAACAAAACTTTGGTAGAATTTATTCTCAACTTCTTTAATACATTAAAAATGTCATATTGATCAAAATGAACTTCATAAGATCTCTTTAAACCTATTTTTTTAGGTGTTTTATTCGATGTTATCTGAATGTTATGTTATATTATTTAGAAAAAATTATTATTTGATTGAATGATATATGCAGATAATTTTTTAAAAATTACATTTAAATGTCATGATATATCAAGATAGTATTGAATTAATGCAAGCAGAATTTCTCTTTTTATGATTTTGGATAAGAAAGTATAATTTTGGGGGCATTTGATGCAATATTTTTGTAATTCATTTCATGTTATTTATGGAAAATAATTAGTTTGATGTCGCTGCAAAGAATTATAAAATTCTCGAAAAAGTGATATTTAGAATTTCAAATTAGTGGCATCTCTCTGCACTTTTTTAGAATAGATTATTAGTGATATAGAAGTAGGGGATGTCAGAATAAATTGATCAAATTCTATGGTGCTGAACAACTTTAAGGGAATTTTTTTAAAAAATATTTGAATTTTGATGATAATTATTTTTTTATGTTGTAATGTTAGTATATTGAATTAAGTAAATAAATATTGTTAAATAATATTGATATGATAGTATTTCTGATGAGAAGTCTCCTAAAAAATTAAATGGTAAATCAAGTGAAAATTTATGACTTTCACTAAATTGGACCAATTGGAAAGTGTAATCTAAGTAGAGGGACTACTTCTAAAATTTAAATAATTGTTTTAAATTTGATTATGTTGAGTTTATTTTTTGTTAAAGCTTTTGATCAAATTTGGTTTAAGTTTGTTTTCACTTTAAAAAAAATGTTTGTGAAATTTAAAAAGTTGAGAAAAGTTTGTACTCTCTCTCTTTCCAACCCAAAGGCTGAAGTGTAATTTAACAAAAAAAAGGGGAACTTTGAAATTGAATAAAAAAGAATTATCCTTTAGTACCCATAGATTGTATATTGTCAGCAGAATTCTGCTTTTTTTTACTTATCATGTTTAAATATTTAATTATATGATCACAAAATTTGGACCTGTTTACGATGGTACTCCAACATTAAGGACCTGGGCATAATTTAGTGAAATTCTGAAACGGGTAGAAACTAACTGGATCCGAAACCAAACCCGACCCGCTTAAATCCGCCCACCAAAATCTCCTGCCGCCGAACCCAACTCTTCTCGGCCTCTCGTCATCCGCTTCTCGCTCTTCCATCGATCCTCGCTATGGCTTCTCTCGCCGCCGCCGCCGCCGCCGCCACAACCTCACACCCTTTTTCTTCTCGAACGCCTTACTTCCCGAGAGGATCGCTTCTCTCAAAACCTCAATTTCTCGCATTTTCCTATCGAGGCGCCGCCTTTGTCCAAAAAGGGCCGCGTCGGCTCCACCGGTCCCCCTGGGTCTCCTGCTCTTCCGGTACCAATCAGATCTCTTTTCCCTATGAAATCGAGCTAGTGCTTGACCCGATTCTCTCTTTCTGCGATGCTCAGCGCTGAGCCCGGAGCTCAAGACAACGCTGGACAAGGTGGTGAACACACACAAGGTGGTCCTCTTCATTAAGGGCACCAAGGATTTCCCGCAGTGTGGCTTCTCCAACACCGTGGTGCAGATCCTCAAGTCTTTGAATGTGCCCTTCGAGGTGATGAACATTTTGGAGAACGAGATGCTGCGCCAGGGCCTGAAGGAGTACTCCAGTTGGCCCACCTTCCCCCAGCTTTACATCGACGGGGAGTTCTTTGGAGGTTGCGATGTCACAGTAGGTGAGCGTACATGTCCCTATTCTACGAACAGATTTAGAAGAGTTGATGATTCATCGAAGTTTCTGAGGAGAACAGTCATACTTTTCGCCATATTAATGATTCCACGGTTCTGATTTTCGTTGGGAATGTATTTGCATGAGAAATGCTTGAACGAGCTTTGAGAAACCGAACTGAAATCGTCTTTTCCCATTATCATGAATTTCAAACTCTAGCAATGAAGACTACCAAACTTGGCAGCAATATGGAAATGATAGAAAATGCAACTATAGGTGATATTTTTATTTGTAATGCATTGAAAGAAGAAAATGCTTGGGCTAGTAACCTTTCAGGAAAATGCTTGAGCCTGGTCTGAGAAATCAGGATTGAGTTTGTCTGTCTTTTTGCTAAAAAACATGAGCTTCACACACTAGATGAAAGAATTAAACTAGTTATTCAACAGAAGGATAATGAAAAAAATGCAAACTAGACTTTGAAATGTATTGACTGAAGAAATTCTTGTGCTTGCTGTAAGAAATAAGGAAATGTTTGAGAAAGCAAATAAAATCTTGGTAATCACCCTTTTCTTTTTCCTTATTTTTGGACTTCTGGGAGTGGTCATAGTGTCCTTTTTAGCATTACAAGAAAAGATAAGTAAGGTTTTCTCCAATCATGGCTTTGTCCTATTTATCAAAATCGAGCTTGATGTAATTACTATTCATCTATATTTGTGCACTCAAATGGTATTAATGAAGATGTGTTGCATGAAATGTTTACGTATTTGGTTTGCGCCATTGGTTATTGTTTTTTAGGTGTCCATTATATAATTTGGATAGTCTAGTATGTCATATATAAAACCTTCTCACAATTTTTTCATATTCTCCCTTTCTGCTGATTCAAGGGTTAAGGCTTCACAAGTTGAATGTGCTTGTGCTAATTCTAGACAACATCAACATAAACAAAAATAATTAAGTCACTGCCATGCTAAGCAACATAAGTTGACAATAAGTTTCAAAAAAACATAATATGACAATAAAGCCATGTTACATTCTGGTAGCGCATTCTGAATAGATAGATTCTGTTTGAAATTGATCCATATGATTTACCTGTCAATCATATGGAAAATAATCCCTCGTTCTGCACCTTTATCATAGATCTTGTGGCTCTTTAATTTTTGCTATAGTAAAACCATCTATATTCTCTTCTTACCATGCAATGCCTTCGGTTTTGATCCCTCTTCAGATTTTTAGATTATATATTCTCTCCCTTAAATTAATTTATTTTGCAACCTGATTGTGATCGACTGACAATGTGGTCGCTAAACATTCTACTCTACACATATGCATTAAGTGAACAATTGCATCCTTTTGCAACCTTTGAAACTTAAACATGTTCATCTGCATTACAATTTCTTGATTTCTTAGAATGGTAAGGAAAAAAGACATGGTGCCAAATTTACTATGGATAATAACCCCTTACCAAAAAGTCTGTCTACAGGCCTTATTTGGTAAGAGCACCTAAACACTTGAATAATATCTTAAAAAGACTTCATTAATTTTTCTTTTATTTATTTTCATATCTTACACAAATTTTAACATTAATAATTAATTTATTTCACATTGTGCATAAAGTTCTACATTACAATTTCATTTTATTTTACATCTTGCACATATTCAATAAAAAATTAATTTTATTTTACATTCAATATAATTATTAATAATAAAAAAATATATATCATATCATAACATTAATATAAATTTCTTTCCCTAGCCTCCAAACCAACCTAAACACCAAACAAGATCTCGATATTCTTACCTTAATAGATTACGTGAATAGGTGGCATGAAAATTGTCCATGGCTATTTCAGCCTGGATATTCTTACTTTAAATGTTACAATCAGGGTCTTTTAAGAAATATCGGCTATATGATTTATGTTTGTAGATGTGCTATTTAAGATATTTAAATCAAATATTGTTGAAAAATTTTAAGCACGCCTTATGGGGTCCCAAGTCTCAAGTATGAAAAACAGAGGATTGTGTTATGCTATCGACAACTAGTATAAAATTTGTCAATCATGATGTGAATTTTTTAAAATGTTGTACTAAAACTAAGGCGTTTCATGAAAGTAATATGTTTTATTACCTGAATTTAGTGAAAAATATGTAAGGGCTGCTATATCGGCCCTTGTTGCCTGAATGTAATAATAAGAGTTTTCATATTATGGATGAATGTGCGTAAAGAAGTTAGTCTAAGATATAAGGATAAAATTAAGAACTTAAAATATAGGTACTTTGACAAGCAAGTTAATGAAATTTATGAATATTATGATTCATTGGAGGATTAATATTTTATACATTCAGGGCATAAAATGGGTGGGGAGAAAGATAAACAAAATATAGTTTAGCTTGAAGCTTTGGCACTTGGTTAAAAATATGATTAAGAATGAAGTAAGTATAATTCTGGTTTAAAGTATAAATGATGATGTATTAGAAATTAAAAATACAATAACAACAATAACAACCAAGCCTTAATCCCACTAGGTGGGTTCGGCTATATGAATCTTTTGTTTTTATTGTACTCTATCAGTTATCAAATTCTTATCTAAGTCTAAGTAACTAAGATCACTTATTATAATTTCTTATCATGTTTTCTTTGGTCTCCCATTTCCTCTTTGTATATTGGCAAATCAATAACTCGATTTTTCTAACTGGAGCTTCAATCGGCTTACGATTTATATGTTTAAGCCATCTAAGTCGATTTTTTCTACGTTTATCTTCAATTGGTGCAACACCAACTTTCTATCGAATGTACTCATTTCTCATTTTATCCTTTCATGTATATCCACACATTCACCTTAGCATCCTCATTTCTGCAATATTTATTTTATTTGTATGTTTCCTCTTTGCAGACCAGCATTCAATATTATATATCATCGCTGGTCTTACTACAGTTTTATAAAATTTACCCTTAAGTCTGAATGAGATTTTTTTATCGTACAAGACATCAGAAGTATTTCTCTATTTTACCCATTCTGCTTGAATTTTGTTAATAATGTCATTATCTATTTCACCATCATTTTATATGATTGATCCAAGGTATCTAAAACGCTCACTCTTTTTGACAATTTGATCATTAATTGTCACATTTTCAATATAAGTATTTCTTTGTTGACTATATGTGCACTCCATATATTCAGTTTTTAATCTACTGAGATAAAAAATCTTTAGATTCTAGAGCATTTTTTCAATACTCGAGTTTTGCTTTAGCTCCCTCTTTAGTTTTCTCAATAAGAACAATATCATCTGTGAAGAGCATACACTAAGGCTCTTCATTTTGAATATGTCTAGTCAGGACTTCTATAATCAAAGTAAAAATTATTGTTTTAAAAATTATCATCGGTGGGATGACTTAATATTGTAAGTGTATATGCCTTCAAGTAATTTTTTGGAAAGTATTTTTTTTTTAAAATACCTCTCAAATAGTTTTGGATGTGAGTATAAAGGAAAACTTTTGGAATGATTTTGAAAAGTTGAATTAAGGGATACTTTAGGAGGAAATAATATTTATCGGAGATCTAAATAAATACATTAGAAGTATTGTGGAGTAATTTATTAATATTCACGGTAGCTATGATTTTAGGAAGACCAATGAGAAAAAATAAAATAATTTTGAGTTTTCCTTAATTTATGATTTTGTGATTGGTAACACTTTCTTGAAGAATATAAATTTTATTATTTCCTTGTAAAGAAAGGAAATCATTTAGATTATTCCATCACTGCTCGGCATACGTAGCAATTTTTATCACATATGTATCATAAAATATTTCATACGTAGCAGATTTTATCATATATGTATTAAAATATATCTTATACGTAGCAAGTTTGCTCACATATGTATCATAATATATCTCATACGTAGAAATTTTTATCACGTATGTATCATAAAATATCTCATATGTAGCAATTTTGGTGGACTATTATGATACATATGTGAGCAAAATTGCTACGTATGAGATATATTATGATACATATGTGAGCAAAATTGCTACGTATGAGATATATTATGATATATATATGATAAAAATTGTTATATATGCTGAGCCATGATGGTGGGACCTGCACGCAGGTGTCGCACGCCGAATGGCTGCCGCAAAATCTACGTGTTAGACTGTCCGACTACAATAAGTTCTCGACACATTGGCCCTTCATCATGTCTCCGCCCCTTCGTTATGTTTGACCGCACGCAAGGATCATGTCCCTATTTTGCTAACTTTTACTTATAAGGATATGTGCTTTTTGAACTACATTGGTAAATCCTAATAAGCCAAAGATACTGCATTCAGGTGCTTAAAATCCTTGGCTCAATTATGAACTTTCATTGAATCAATTAATTTGGGTTTTCAGTTGCTGTGGATTTACTCGTTCATTTGAATTTACTCGAAAATGCTCAACTGTGTAACCCACTACTCTTGAGCACGAATTAATGACTTCTAGTTAATTATTGAGAGAATCTATTCTTATTATCATGTTTCTGATTTATCGATCTAGTTATAGTCTGAGTTAGTAATTTTTCTATTGCTTTTGATGCTATTATTTAAATTTTTGCAGGTATAATTGATTTCTTAGTTATACAAAATTAAATTCTTAAATTTCTATATTAGTTTGTGATTAATCTGTTATACGAATTTGTTACCATTGAAATTATATTTTCATTCATTTATCTTACATCATATTTAGTATCGGAGCATTATATTAGATAACATGTTAACGAAAGGGCATGAAGGTAGACCGGTAGAGTAGTTGGTGAACCTTGAGATTAAAAAATAGATTAATAACAATATCATCTTCTAATATACTAGTATTAAATAAATTAAATAATAATTTATAGATAACATAAACTTTAAAATAAATTTGATATTTAAATAAGATAATCATCTAAATTGCATTAAATTGCATTGAATGAGCTCATTCATTTTTCTGTTTTCATTGTTGAGCAGAAGCATATAAGAATGGGGAACTGCAGGAGCTATTGGAGAAGGCAATCAATTCTTGAGAAGCAGTGGCTTGTACCAAACTCAGGTATTACACAATCTTAGTAAAACCAGTGTTTCTTCCTACATAAATTCTGCTTCACTTAAACTCTCTCTCCTTCAACCCATTCTTTTCATGGATATGTGATTACAAAATATAAAAATTTATATATTGAAAACATAGCACTTTGAAATCTTAGCAAGTTATACATAAACCTCCACAGGTGATTTTAAACAAAGAGGACAGCTCTGATGATGCTTTGTAGTGTTTAGGAACTCGAGTACTTGTATTTAATATCAAAGAGTCGGAGGTGAGATGCGTAACTAGCTAAGATAATTAAAGCCGTCTTCTAGAATTGTTATTGCATTCGCGTAACACACTATTGGATTAGTATGCTATGTTTATTCTCTATGTGACACGCGTATTCCTCATGCTCGTGTCAGTTGAGAAATAAATCAAGGAGAGTAGCGAATAAATCTGGATTGTGTATGTCATGCGTATGCAATATTTTGCCAAGTCTTTTAATGCTTCCCACTGTTAAAAATTCTGAATGTTCTTTTTTATATATATATAATTAGATTTACTTTAGGTTCCTGAGAATTACAATTCTGTGTATTTTGGTTCATGATTTTTTAATGATATTATTTAGTTCATAAGAATATATTTATTCTTATCACTCAATTTGTTTGGAGTTTGCTTAATGAATCTTATTTTACGTAGTAATCGTGTCCCATGCTATGAGTAGCATTTACTCTATAATTACATTTTGGTTCATGCTGTTAAAATTTTGGGGGATTTACATACAGAACACTGAATTCATCATAAATTACGTATTTCACCATCTTTTAGTAAATATTATTAATATCACTCTTTCAATAGAAATGTAAAACCCATAAGCAGAGTGTGATATTAGTAATATTTATTAAAAGAAGGTGAAATGCGTAATTTGTGATGAATTCAGTGTTCTGTATGTAAATTCTCCTAAAATTTTTTATTTAAGTCCTTAACATTTTTTAAAGTGCTTTACTTAGGTTTCTAGAATTTAAAACAGGAACCTAGAAGTAAATCAAAATAGAGACTTAATATATTTCTATAATTTTAATTAGGGATGTAGGTAAAAAGTTTTAAAAATGTGAACCAAAAAGTAATTATAGGTAATGGTAAGGACCTAGTAGTAATTAGCCCTTTTTATCAAATTGTTTTTGGCACAACGTTTTTTTTACTCTCTCAGTCCTAATTTTATTTAATCTTTTTAAGTCCATTCTTTATAATTTTCTCTTAAATAATTTATTATATCTTAATTAAGAGATGTTTGGTTTAGTGTAATTTGGCTATTAGTGTTTTAAATGTTGATGTAATTTAAATATTTATGTTATTTATGGATTATTTTTTTAGCTTGAAGTCATTATATTGTGATTTAAGTACACTAAATTTCAACATCAGGATCTATTCTTTAAAATTACTACTTGTATGTTTTAATTTATATTTTGTTTTATTTTTTTATTATTACGGTTTGTTGCTACTTTCTTAATTATTTTTTAGTTTATTATTTTTAACACAGTCCCGTCTTAATATCTTTATTTTGTATTATTGAATTTAATTGATAATTTTTTAGGGTGAATTATACTTAGATTTGTGTAAATATTTTTTTTTTAAATTTTAATATTTATTTTTTTTTTGAATTTTTATTTTTATTTTTTAAAAAAATTTAATTTTTTCTCCTTCCTCTCTCTTTGTGCCGGCAGAGAAAAAGGGGTATAATTATAATTTAGAAAAATTACTAATAAAAAATTTAGAAAAAAAAAATATTAAAATTTTAAAAATTAAAAATTCAGATGCTAAAGTTTTAATAATATAGATTTGAGTGTTATTATAACTTAAAAATGAAAAGTAATTTACTCTTTTTTTTATTGTTTAGTTTCGTGAATCATTTCCGTCCAGTTTTAATTAATTACTAGCAGTTACCCGTGCAAACTTGCACGGAAATAAAATAATAAAAAAAATAAAACAAAGAAGATAGTAAATTTGTAAAAATAAACATTGCATATTTTTATTTAAAAACAAACGTATAAACCTCATATACATAAAACTGTTGAATAAATATTTTATATACAAAATTGTTAAACAAAGTTTATAAACAAAAGTGCTTAACAAAATTTACAGACAGAAGTATTGAACAAAATTTATATATACAAAAGTGTTCAACAAAATTTATAAATAGAAATTTTGTAGAGTTATTTAAAGTTGCTGAAATTCTTTAACAGAAGTATTGAAGTTGCTACATGATGTCATTTGTCTGTGCTCTTGGTTTCTTCGGTGTCATTTTCTTGGCTGTTGGTTTTGGTAGACATTTCTGCACTACTGGTTGTATTATTGTGCTTGAGCTTTTCATGTTTTGGTTTGTAATTTCGGCCTAATCTTTCAGTTGCAGTAACAGTGTATCCTCCATATTGTATGAACTTAAAGTTCTGCTTTGTAATTTTATCTGGAACTTATAATAAACCGAAAGGCAATTTTGAATGTGTTGTTGGAAAGTTTAAATTCCATTTTTCTGTAGGAAAAAATGAGAAAAACTTATGCTTATAATGTTAGAATTTTATCATATATTTATACTGTGAAAATATAATAGAACCTGTTGAAGCATTGTTTTTGTTACTTCTAGAGGTTGATGCAAAATTGTTTGTGCAAGTTTATCAAATAGTACAACATTTGCACGATCAGTGTCATCTTCAATTATTGCGCGTAATTTCTACCTAAGAGGAACATAATTAGTGTAATTATAAAAATATGATCATACTAAATTTATCATAATATAGAATAATACAAACCGAGATGTTATTTCTGAGTTCGAAGCAGCACATAATAAATTCTCACAGATAGAGTCTCTTGATTTTTTACGGCATATTGAACAACAATCATACCAAACTGGCTCATTGGTGAATTATGATCATTGCATTAACAGTGAAATGTTGAGTCTGCATATAAAAAGATTAAGTAGCATATTATAAAAAATATGTAATCCAAGTATAGATATAATAGCTCATTTGGAGGAATTGTTATTTCATTAAGTAGATCACTAATTGTGCTGATTTTCATTTGCCTCCAAATGGAAATTTATCTGCATATTCATATTTTTGTTTGAGAAGGTCACGAAATATTTTATCAATGGCTTCAAATGCATAGCGATTAATCATTGGAGCTTCATCCCAAATGATTAATGTTGTATGCTGAATTAATTCTGATAATTTAGATTTACGATATATTGAGCATATTGTAATTTCTGTAATGTTAATAGAAATTTTAAATTTTGAATGAGAGGTGCGACCTCCAGGTATAACAATGATGCGATTCCTGATGATGCAATAGCGAGAACAATTTTTCTTTCACTTCGTAGTTTGGCGATTAATGTCTTCCAAATATAAGTTTTTCCTGTCCCTCCACTTCCATAAACAAAAAATAAATTACCAATTTTTTGATTGCAAGATGAAATTACATTTTCGAAAATCCTATATTGTTCTTGATTTAACTTTGATTGTAATTCATGACACTCTTCATTTAGTGATGATATGTCATAGTTTAGCTCTTGAAAAATCAATTGATTTTCAGATGTAATTATGGTTGATTTATTTGGAAAAGGTATGTTTGGAAAGTCCTTTAATGTTTTTCCATTATTGTTAAGGATGCTTTTTATTTCTAGCAAAATTTCATTTTCAATTTCTTTTGTACTGAAATTTGTTGTTGGAAATTGATTTTTTTTTCTTTATTTGGTAGACATAATCTTCTAATAAGAATGATGAACACGTCTGCCATAATTTAGATATATCTGTGATTTCACAAAACATTAGTATTTCGCAAAATAAATTGCGAAGTTGAAAAGCTGATGCCCAGTAACTGGCTTCTGTTAATGCAAGTTGTCATTCATTGTCATCTTGTAATAAACCATGTGCAATACATGTATCTTTAAATGTATTGTAAGTCACACCTTCCACAGTTTTCAATTCATCAAAACTTTTAGCACCTTTCACAATATTTAGTAACATTCGTAAGTAATATCGTTCACCACTTGTTAGTTTTGCATATGGTAATCTACCTATACTAAAACCACGTTTACGTTGTTTCCATTGTTTTACTTTATTATTCCATACATAATGTATTGGACATTGAGTGTATGTGAGTGTATTTGCAATATAGTCTTTTTCATTTAACTTAAACCATTCCGTTAACATAGTTTGTTGAGTTTTTTCACATTGCATCGGCCTTGAAATTTTGTCATTTTTATTAAAACAAACTATTTGTTCATCTTTTAAATGATATTGTAAACGTTGTACTGGAGGATGTTTATTATGTATATCAAATTGAAATAATCTCCAATATGCTTCAGAAACAGATATATACCTTGTATCTAAGTATTTTTGTATCTCATTGAATTTATATTTTTCATCTGATTGTATTACTATTGTAGCTTGATCTGATCCTTTGTGTATATATTTAAAAAGATATTTAATAACTTTTCGTGGATTGCAAAGTTCAATATTTATATGAGCTTGATATTTTAATAGCAATATTGGATTGTATGGTACTACCCATTGACTATCTATTATATTTCCTATAATGATTGCACTTGGAGAATCTTGTCGTCTTCTATATACTGGAAATTTATTTTGATCAATATATGTGTAGTTGTTATAAGTTTTTACAAAATTTTTAGAACATTTTTTATTTTTCATGCAAAGTGACATTGGGTTATAATTGCCACATGGGCCATGAATCATGTGTTTTATAACTAATTCATATAGTACTGGGGATGCATTTTTATCAGGGATCTCTGCTTTTATTATTTCATCAATTTCTTAAAAAATATGATGTTTGAATTCTTTGCTAAGAGTTAATAAGATATGAGAATGTGGTAATTCTCGCTTTTGAAATTCAACTACTCGAAGATCTAAGAAAATGATAATGCATTAGGACTTTATGTTAAGAAATAATGGTCATAAGTTGAAATATTAATTAACAAAAATAGATTCTTACCTGCAATAATAGTTCCAAACATTTTTTTCGTTATCAAATCTTGACATAATTCTTTCAATTTCACATTAAAAGCTCTAGTAACTATATCTGGTCGATCTGAAGATTTTTGTCCTTTTATTAATTGTAAGAATTGTTTTATATCAGTCCATTTTGGATTGCATGTAAATGTAATAAATAAGTCAGGTGGGCCTGCCCATGCACATATAGCCATTGCATCTTGGTAATTTTCTATCATATACCTTGGACCTCCAGTAAATTATGATGACAATATTATTTTTTGTCCAATTAGTGAAGCATCATCATCTCCATTATCAAAAGCATCACAAAGACCTTGATATAATTCATAACGTAGTTTCGGTTGATTACAACGAATGAAACGAAGTCTTTGTTCTTCAATAGATGCATAAGCATCAACACAAAATTGTTGAAATAATCTTCCACCTCTCAATAACGTATTACCTTCTTCAAAGCGTTGTTGAATACGATATACATAAAAATATTTCATTGAAATTCGCTGACGAATTTGTGTATTATTGGCATTATTATATAAATATAAATGTCAGTCATTTTCATTATATGGAAATAGCAATGGATATTGAAGTGGCATGTAAGCTGGATGAGTTTCACTTATTCTTTTAAATTCAGTATGTATGTCACATATAACAATATCACGTGTTGTGTTTTGAGTTCTATCATCTATCATAAGTACAGCTACTTCATCTCCTATTGGATGGGTATATTGTTGTTTTATAAATGATCTATTCTCAAGTATCTTGAGTTTAAGATCAATATTTTGATTTTTCATGTACCAATCGCGTACTATACGAAATTGTTTTACATATACATTATGTTGGTCAAGCATAATTTTAAGATCATTAGTGATCGAGGTAACTGTCTTTATTTTTTTTGACTTTGTTATGTTTTTGCATAAAATTTATACGATTTTCTAATTCATGTTGTGTATCGTAAATATATAGTTGAGCATATTTTGGTTGTGTACCACTTGAAGGAATCAAGGATCCAATTTGGTGATAATTTTGATCATATATTCGAAAATTATATGGTCCTCGACCTTTCATATTGTTAAAATCAACTTTTGTACCAAGAGATGTGATAGCAAACATTGCATTATATTGACGAATATTTTTTTGAAATTTCGTAGCTTTAGGATCCATGTTGGTTGGATCTAATAATAAATGTAATGGTAGAGGTGTTTGTTGTAATAATGGTAAAGAAATTCTTTCATTTTTACAACATAAGCTAAAATAACTTAAATTTGATTTGTTTCCTCTAATTTGTTCTTCTGACCAGAAAATAGCTTTACAATGAGTGCATATATTTGTTGGAGCTCCAAGAGAAAATATGTTCACATCATTTTCAATATTATTTTGTTCATTGTCTACTAAAATAGTTGTTGGGTTCCCAAGAACTGAACTATGAATATTTTGAAATCTTTTCTTTGTTATTTGTTGATACCTAATACGATTTTGCTTTGATTTTTTTCTTTTTTGTTTTTAGGAAACCGTTGACCTTTGTCTTTTTCTTTTCATTTGTTTTGTATATTTTAAATATCTGCAAGTAAGTGTTGTGATAATGTATCAATAATTAGAATGCAATATGTACATTACAGTAGAAAATATTCAAGATGTTACTAAACATATACAGTTAAATAAACTACACAATTAAATAAAACATGAAATAAAAATAAAATATTAAACATTATAAGAACATGCATCTACTAATCAAAATGTTTGCTTTGTATCATCTATGTAAAAAATGCATGCGATATTTTTGGGAGTTTGTTACTTCTTTATAATTTTTTTTTACATTAATGATTAAATGATCATATTTTTCATTTAGATTTTAATATTTTTGTACGCTTGGATATCTAATTCGATATAATTTGTAGGAAGTGCACGTAATTATTGTCATAGAATTTCTAAGACTTAAATAAAAAAAAATTAAATATTTTACATTAAAAATCATAAATATTAAATATATATTATTTTTAATAGCTCTTAGTATTTAATATTTTTTAGAGAAAATATTTTAATTCAAAAAAGAAGTAAATTGATGTAAAAGTCAGAAATTTAAACTTAAAATTCAATTTTAAATTTTGAAAGTTTAAATTAAAAATAAATAAAATTTGGAAAAAATTAAAATGCAATTTTAATGTTTAAATTGATATAAATCATATTTTTAAATTCAATTTTAATGTATACCATGATTAGTATTTTTGTAATAGTTAGCAGTTTCTAATTATATATTACTTTTTTTATTGACAAATCTATCCAGTTCCATATTTTGAAGATCTGTTTTATGATAATTAAAAATACCAGCTTGTTGCATCGTGTGTTTTGGCAACTTTGAATTTCATATGACATTGCTCTTAGTTTTTTATATTTTTTTCCGAGAACTAATTTTTTATTTTCTAAAAAACTAAATAAAATGTAAATTATTAATTTTTAATTTAATAATATTCTTAATAATTATTAACCGAAAAGTAATCTGAGGTTCCTCCATAAGTTAACATAACATCAACTGGAATTGCTTAATAACTTTCAAATTCATGACAGATGGACAACATCTTAGTTAATAGTCTTACAAAATATTTAGAATAAGACAATCAAGAAAAAGTAATTATCAAATTTACTTGAAAATGAAAGTAAATAATAAATAAATTAGAATAACTTTAAATGAGATGAAGTGCAACTATGTTGTTGAAAATTAAATGCAATTTGTAATAAAAAATTAGGAATGAGAAGATTGTAGAAGACAAACCTTGTATTAAACTTCTTGACAGATTCTTTTGTAAAACTTCTAATAAAAGTGAGGTTATCTCTTACTGTAAGAGTAGATAGAAATACATTAAATGTTAATATAGAGAGATATTCTGATTTTAAATGTTAGCATAGAGAGATATTTTGGTTTTGTTTGATCACATCATGCATGTAAGACACTTGGCAGCATAAGCATATGTGTTGTCACTATAAATAATCCATGTGGCTCTTTTGTAAGAAGTGGAAGACAGCAGGAGACTGCAGATTTGGTTGGAGTTCACAGTAATTTTATTTGAAATTGGGTTATAGGTTACAATTAGGTCAGAAAATAAACTGAAACAATAGTAATTCGAATTTGACGTCAAAATAGAAATCTAACGTTGAATTTGTATGTTAAAATATATGAAACAATTTCGTTTGCTTTATTTCCAACATGCAACAAAATCCAGAAATTAAGAAAAATTCAGAAAACCATGTCTTAGCAGTCACGCTGAAAGATCGTCATTGTCTCGCCGGATCTCCGTCCCTTGCCGCCGTCTCGTGCCGCCCTCCACCAGATCTGCGAGATATCGCTGATTACTGGATCTGCGTCCTTTCTGCTCTTATGCCCTCCCGTGCCGCGCTACGCCAGATCTGCGAGATTTCGCTGATCGAAGATGAGGACCTCGCCTTACTTCCCCTCGCCGCCGGTTAGGCGAACGCAACGCAAGATGCAAGGCACCATCGTTGCCCTCCCTTGCGTTCGCCGAATCTTCGTCCCTCACCGTCGTCCCGCGCAGCCCTCCACCAGATCTTCGTCCGTCGCTACCGAGTTCCCCATCGTTGCTGCGATCAGCTTTATAGCCTTCCCTAGCTCACAGCTGCCTGCACACCATTTTATGCTGAAATAATTATGGCAAAGGCTGAAAATCATAAACGCTATCAAGGGCAAAAATGAAAATGCCAAAATTCAGCTCGCAAAGGCCGAAAATCATAAAAGTTATCAAGGGCAAAAATGAAAATGCCAAAATTCAGCTGCTTACCTACCACTAGGGGTGGCAATATATGACCCGACCCGAACCCGACCCGCAAATTTCGGGTATGGGTCATGAATTTTGATCCATTTATTAAACGGGTCGGGTTCGGGTTGGGCATAATCAGGTCGGGTAGGGTTCGGGTTGGGCATTTATCAAAAAATACTCTATAAACGGGTCGGGTCGACCCGCCAACCCGACCCATTTATTAATCGGGTCGGGTTCGGGTCATGGATTTTGACTCATTTAATAAATGGGTCGAGTTCAGGTTGAGGCTATTCGGGTCGGGTCGGGTCGGGTTCGACTCGAACCCAACCCGTCGACCTATTTTGCCACCCCTACCTACCACCTTCTATAATAGTATAGTATAAAATGTTTGTCTTATTGTCATATGTATCCACTAATTTATTATTATTTTTTTCTGTATACTTTGGTAATTGTTACTATCACATCCAAAAATTAATTTTTAATTTTTCTGTCATATATTTAATTTTTAAGAAATTTATATTTGACATCCTCAAAGATCTGTTATTTTCAGTCTACACTCTAAAATTTTTTATTTTCATGCAGCATCCCTATTTAACTTTAAGGCCTCATTTGGTTGGATCTATTTTTTTTTTGCTCAACACAAATTTTAACTATAAAAATCAATTTTATTTCACATTTAATGCAAATACGAATATTAAAATTTAAAGTATTTCACATTTTATACACTTTCTAATATTAAAATAAATTTTTCTCTTATTAAATTTAGAAAATGAAATATTTTTTTCTTCTCAAATAAAACTCGAATCAAATGAGGTCTAAAAGTGGGGTGCTGTCTGTAAATTCACCCAAAATGAATGGTACTCTTTGAAAAAAATAGATTTTTGAGGTGTCGTTTGAAAATAATGAATATTTGAGGGTGATAGATATAAATTTTTCTAATTTTTAATGCTCTTCATTTTTTAAATATCATTAACTTTTCATTGTGGATCACTTGGAAGAAATATATACTTATACAAAGATATTTTTTATTATCATGTTTAAAATTAATATGAATAAATAAAATCATATTGCTGATTCTTTTTGTCATTGCAAATCCATTTTAGGGTTGATAATTATGTTGGAAAGTCCAATTTTACAGTCTGTTTAGAGAGATAATAATTATTTAATTTAATTATATGTATAAATAATTTTATAAAATATTTTTTACCCTTCCATATTTCCTATTTTCGGCTGCAAGCCGGGCCAGCATCCGCGCGCAGGTCACCGCAACCCGCAAACGCCAGCGCGCAGGTCGCCAAAGCGCGGGTCACCGCAGCATCGCCGGCGCGCAGGATTAATGGTCATATTTTAGTCTTAATAAGAGTCATAAGTAGTAACTTCTTGTCTTTTTCAATCAAAGGATTATTTTAGAAATAATAATAAAAAATAATTAATAATAATAATAATAATAATAATAATAATATTAGTAGTAGTAAATGTTGGTTCACATGGTTGTGTCTAGTGGGGTGATGAATCCATCCTAATTAACAAATTTAAAATTCAATTTATTATAATAATATAGTTTAATTAACTTGTTATGTATCACAACTATATTATAAGTTGCTCAAGCACATGTGAATAATGAAAATGTGATAAATATAATATTAAATAAAAGCAAATTAGTGTAAGTGCAACAAAGTAAATAACATAAAATGTAATGTAATATTACAAATGAGTGTATGCATTTTTTTTTATTTACACTTTGTAGTTCGAGCAGCCTTTTATACCATTCTCTATATCGAGTGACTCTTTTCACATAAGGGAAGTCTATCCTCCTCTAACTGCTAAGTTTCTCTAGAGCCTTCGACACTAACTAAATTCTCAACTCAATTTTCTTGTCTAATGTGTAGGCTTGTGCATTCGGTTTAATTGGTTGGTTTGGTGACCAAATAAAAAAAAATTAAGTTCAGTTTTAGATTTAATGAAGTCAAACCAACAAAATTAGATTATAAATCAAACTAAATCAACCAAATAAATATTGGTTTAGTTTGGTTTGATTTGGTTAAAGTCATATTTTTTTATCTCAAATTTTTTTTTAATCTTCTTATAATGATATTAAATATTGATATATTAATAAGATCTAGATAATAGCTTTAATATAAGAATAATTTAGCACAATAAATTGCATCACCAAAATAAATTAACAAAAAATTTAAAAGAAATTCAGAAGTAATTGCACACATCATTACATCAATATCACAGTATAATCAAAGTTACATAATAAAAATTTTATCCGTTTATCAAAAATGATTAATATTTTTTTAAGTTTTCAGATATAATGAGTTCATCATAATTAACACACCTAAAAAAATACACTATAAAAACTTATAAATATAAATATATACTATCATTTTAATAGATTCAAAGTCAATACTGTAAAATTACTATAATACAACTGAACTGGCCCAATCTTAAAATTATATTTATATATGAGTTATTTAATAATCGATTAATTTGGTCGGTTTGGTTTTCAAACTTGTGAAATCGAACCCAAACCAATTAACCAAAATATTCAAAATATCAAACCATCACCAAACCGTTAGATTTTAAACCAAATCAAACTGCTAAATTTAAACGATTTGGTTCGATTTTTCAGTTTAGATCATAGTTTGCACACCCCTACTAATATGTAGTAATAACTAGAGGCTCACAAAAATTTTCTCTTTTGGATCTCACTAAAGACCTTTATCACTCATCACAAGTGAAGAGTAAATATAAACATTAACAAAAATTATAGGATTATGTGTCATAAAATTTCAACTAACACCTTTCTTTTCATGGATTGATATCTTAGAACACTTGGAGAAATTGGATTGCATCATAAGCAATTATTTAGTTTGATCTTTGATTATCCTCAACTTATTGCACTTGCAAATTCGACATGTAAGGTAGACTTTCTGTAATATTCTGGAATCTTGTTTGAAGTTAAAAGAAATTGAAATATAATTTGATTCGAGACTTAAAAATTTAAGCTGATTTGGACTTAAAATGAAGGATTTTGGATCTATAAATAATAATTTTGGACCTATTTATAAGAAGTTGGAAATAGGGGAACTAAATTGCAATTATTCCAAAACAGATAGGAACAGCGGCGAACCGCCTTTCGCCCGCGCCCGCCAGCCCTTTTCCGCGTGCCGCGTGCGCCTGGAGAGAGAAAAGGATATTCTCTCTCTCCTTCTCGGTTTTCTCCCTGTCGCCCGCGCCTGTCTCTGTGCGCGGTTCCGCAGCGTCAGCGCCAGCGCTAGCAGAGCAGCAGCTGTGGTTGCTGCTTGGAACAGGGAAGGAGAAGAAGGAGAGGAAAGGGAAGAGGAAAGAGGAAAGAGGAAAGCTAGAGGAGAAATTCCAAGTTTTGTTTAAACGATAAATAGGTAGGTAATCCTATCCCTAAAGTAAATATTGCTATATTATTGCTTGTGAAAATGAATGAATGTTGTGAAAATTTGAGACTTATGTTATTATGTCGTGTTTTCTGTAGTGTTCTGTATATTGCGTAAGGATATGTATTGATTTGAGATTGTGTGGTGAAGACTGAGAAACTAAGAATCTTGAGAATTATAGTTTGGTGGCATTATAGTGATGTTTATTGATGTTTTGATCTATTAAGTGGAATTTAAGTTACAAAGGAATGTTAAGTTACAAAGGAATGTTAAGTTACAAAGGAATGTCAGTAGACATGTCTATATGGAATTATGTTATTATGCCAGCGTATGCTGTTATTTGAGTGAATGGATGAGATATACTTGTCTGTGAGGTGATGTACTAATGGATTTTTGTATACCAAAAACCAATGAGGGCGGAGAGTTTCCTATATGTTTGTTATTTCGATGAGGGCGGCGAGTGTACGCCGGGTGATGTCCTACGAAAAAGGAATCATTGATACAAGGTGCGGCTCCTGTCAAAGCTTCTAGAATAATAAGCTGTAGGAATTCTTATTAGGCTTCTAGGTGAATAGGCATGAAAATAATAGATACATATCACTAGACAGAATATTATTATATTGTGACGAATTCAGTATGTTCAATGATAAGTCATGATAATTAATTTTATATTACATTTGATATTATGCTGTCAAGATTTATGATATGATATGTATTGTTATTTATGAGTAATGAGATGATAATTGCATTCATGATTTAAAGGCGATGAGTAAAGACAGGTTTCTCACAAGCGATCACACATGCCAGCTAGAGCTTGATATTGACGCGACGGCGTCCAAGGCCCTTCTGGGGTTGATGGGGTGACGACTTCATAAAAATAGCTAATGAGAGTCATTGAAATGATTGTGACATTTGAGGTGATTGGTTGAGAAACCTGGGGCCCAGAGATAGTAAAGATGATTATGATATGATATTGATATTGATATTAAAGATTAATATTTTTAAGACTATTTTACATATTGGAATTATTGTTGTAGAGTCTGTTTTGTATTCAATCTGTATGCAGTGTTAAATTTGATCATTGTTATTTTAGATATTATTTTATCTATTGGGTCTGTATTAACAGGTTCCTGCTATTTTTGGTGGCAGGTGTGACACTAGAAGGATCACGGGACAATGGAAAAAATATTGAAGGTATTGCTGAATTGTGATATTTAAGAAATTGAGGTGAGATATATAAAAAAAATAAAAAGAATATTATTTTTCTGACGTCCGGGAAACTGGGACGTCACACTTTCTATTTTAAATTGGTCTATAAAATCGAAAACATATAATCTGCATCCCTTAAGCTTAGAAATTATTTCATTTGTTATATATTTTTTTAAAGTAATATTTCAATTACTTATTGTTGATGTGGGAAGTAGAAGGTCCCAAGAAAGAGAGAAAGTTTTCTTATCTCAAGCTCTTAGTACAAAGGTGATAGAAAAGAGATTCTACGATTCCCTCCCAAAAAAAACCTCCTTCCTTGAAGCATATTCAAGGGTATTTATAGGCAGAAGATAGTGGAGCCCAGTCTGAGTTTTTTGGAAGAGGATGAAATATTTAATTATTGAGTCTACACTGATGGTCCCACCGCTGTAGGCCACCGGAGGAGTCGGAAGTAGTGGAAGGAGAGCCTGGCTTCTTGATCTTAGCAATTCTTCTAGGGATCCGTGATAGCTAAAGCATAAGGGCCCTTAGTTTGCGTGACTAGAAGAAGCATGCTGCATTGAAAACGGTGCGATCGTGGCACGCCGATAGCGACATGTGCAGCTGGGAAATATCGTCATCGATGTTGCTGGAAGATGATCTTGAATCATCGCGGATGATGTTTAAAGAAACCTGAATCGTCGGGATCGAGGTTTGGCCAAACCCTCATGGCTGAGGTTTGAGACCTGCAAGAATAATAATAATAATAATAATAATAAGGGGTTAGTGCTCCCACGGCGTCACATGTACGGCTGAGATGCAGTGCTGAAACCACGTGTTAATACTTATATATTTACTATTATAATTTTAAATTTTTCTCTCTTCTTTGCATGCTTTGACTTGTAATAATAACTAGAAGTGCTTAAATATAATTTTTTAAAAATAATATAATTACATTAAAAATAAAAGAATTTATTAAAAGGACTTATGTGAAATATTTTTAAGTTGCAAGGATTTATTTATAAATTAAATTTTGTGAATTTACGTCGATGGTTTGGATATAATCTCTTATAATTTACTTATTATATAATATATTGTTTAGCTTTTCAGAATTATAAATAATTAATTTAGTTTTTTTTTTGGTGGAAACTAATTTAGCTATCAAATCATTAATGAAATTAAAAAAATTAAAAACGAATTAAGTTGATGAAATTTAATCGGTTTAAGTTTTTTAATTTCAACTATTTCAACTATTTCAACGCACACTTTTTAGCTTAAATCTGAGTCGGTCAAAAATATCCTCTCGGATCCAACGGCTCTGGTTTGTTGGTTAACATTGTGGGACCCACTCGGGGCATTTGTAAGCTCACCTGCTATGTTATTCTAATATATATAATTAATTAATGCCACTTGAAAAGGTAAATTACTTATAGGTACTCAAAGTTTGTTTTTATTTCATAAAATCTTTCAGTAATGCCCAACTGATCATTTTCCTTCAAAGATGTAAATTTAAGTTAAATTACTTATAGGTACTCAAACTTTTGAAGCTAATAACATTTTAGACACAAACATATAAACTAATTATTTAACTTTTTATTTTTTTGCATTTTTTATTTTGAGAAATTTTTCTAAATATTGTTAGATATAATTTGGGCATAATGTTGGGTTGGACATAATTTTTATTTTTTCAGTACATTTAGTGATAGATTTTTGATGAAAAAGTTGAGTAAATTTTTAAAAATTCAAATGAAAAGATAAGTTGAAATTATAGCTAGCCACTTATTTAGAGGATGGTTTAACTAAAGGACTCACATGAGATAGTGATTTAATTGTGAGGATTTATTTCTCATTATTCAAATATCTAGATTAATGTGTAATGAGAATGTTACCTTAGCAGCAGGATGCAATTTATCCTCGGATAGTAAATTACTAATTGGTGCCTAATATTTGATCATAATTAATATTGTCATTTTAAGTTTGCATTTTGAAACTTTAGGGACTTATAAGTCCCATTTTGTTTTATTTTAGTTTATATTTCAAATTATTAATAGCTAAGTGAAGGATTTCTAAAAGGATGGGACTTCTGAACTTGAGGGACCCGTCTGTAATATTCCCTATTCCAAAATTCCGATAGTGGCAAAATGGTAATTATTCAGTTGTTGATTGTCAATGAAGTAGAAGATTCGTGGAGGGATGACGACACGGCGAGCTACTGTGAGAAAGAGATGGGTTTCTCCGATGAAGAGCAGCGGCAACGCCTCCTCGCCGCCGGCGACCTGGAAAGTACGGTAAAGGTGGCCGCTGCCGTTTCCGCTCCGGATGACCGATTTCACATGGCGTACATGGTGTATTTCACCCTAGGGATGGGCTTCCTCCTCCCCTGGAACGCCTTCATCACCGCCGTCGACTACTTCAGCTACGTCTATCCGGCGGCCCCGGTCGATCGCGTCTTCTCGGTTGCGTACATGTCGTCCTGCCTCCTCCCCCTTGTCCTTATTGTCGTCTTGGCGCATTTATCTGCCGCCGCCATCAGGATCAACGTCGGCCTCGCTTTTTTCACTGCTGCGCTCGTTTTTCCCCCCGTCATCGACGCCGTCTATGTTCGCGGTACTAGGGGGCTTTACGGTGCTTACGACGCCACCGTCGGCGCTGTCGTCGTCGCTGGAGTTGCAGATGCTCTGGTCCAGGGAGGCGTCTTGGGATCCGCCAGCGAGCTTCCCAATCGTTACATGCAAGCTGTTGTCTCGGGCACCGCGGCTTCTGGTGAGGAATTTCCTTCTTCCCCTTTCTCGATCGTCATGCAAGAAGTTTTGGGGTTTTGGATAATGAATGGAAGAATGGAGATTACATGATAGATTGAGCTATGGAGTTAAGTTCTAGATGTGACTGACAAAGATAGGATCTAAAATTAAGATCGTAGAGGAGATTTCTCAAGATAATTGCTATGGATATTTTGGTTAATTAGTTGGTTCATCTTTCTCCTCTTATTTGAATAATATCTAGTGGAATTCCACTCTGTAGATCAAAACTCAATTCTATTCCACCTTCTGAAGGGATATTCGGATTTTGGGTTAGCAATGAATTATCATTAGAATAAGTTTTATATGTACAACAAAGGTTATTCAAAGAAGCTGCAATCAACACACATTTTCACAGTGTAAATCTTAAATTGTTCAGTTTTTGAAAACACGTTAACTACATGGATATTACCCTTCTGCATAAAACTTTTTTCCAAATATAAGGTGACATACTATGTTGAGTAATACAGGCCCATGTTGGGATCAATATACAATTGAATTGACAACCATTAACCGAAATATCTAGATTAGTAGATTAGGATCATAACAGTTATTTTAAGTACCGCATGTTCTTATTGAGCCAACATAGAATAATTTTCCTTGTCTACACACAACAATTTTCCCTTCACACAAGAATCTTGTTAGAGAAGAAAGACTTGGGGCCGGTCTGGATGGCATACCCATGATGGTGTTATATGTTTACTTAAAATTTATATTCTGATAAATTTTTTCTTTATAGTTAACTATAGTCTTTTTTGTTTTAGGCTTGCATTATGTAAGGTCCCTGTAGTTAATGTTGTATTTAAGATATGGGTGCAAGAAGATATATGTTAGAGAGTTGGCAAAGTTAGTTTACAATGTTAGAAAAGAATAAAGGAAAAAATGGCAATAATACAAATGTTAGTGATAGAAGTGTTAGTTAGCAAGAGAATAAAGCTACAACAATGAAATTTTATTGAGCGTTTGTTGGTTAGAAGCAAGAAAGGAAAAAGTGAAATGTGGTTATTGTTAATAGATGTTAGCTTGAAATAGTTATGTTAGGGGTAGAAAATGCTTAATACATCTATCACTGGGAATAATAAAACCTGATCAAAAGGTTTGAATACTTCTGACCTCCAAATCTTCCAATTATTTTGAGATAGACACAATTTAATTTTACTCTTTTCGGATGAACTAAACATATCTCAGAAATTTGGAATACTTTTACCAGAATGTCGGTAAATGCAATTGAAAGCATGAGCTAGTACATATTTGAAAGTAGAAATGCAAGGAAAATTTAAAGTAAAGTGCACTAGCAATATACGTGGTTAGGTCATATAATCTACCTACTCCACTTCCCTTGTGTATTCCCTGACTATAAGGGATTTTCATTAACAAGCTTATTAAAATGGGCCAAGCTCAGGCCACAAAGTGCAAAGCATACAAACCAAGGGGCTCAAGGCTCAAAACTCACATACTCTACAAATGAGAGTAACCCTATGGTATTTCACGCCCGGAAGCCTAGAACAACCCAAAAGCACTCCAATGCGAGTCAAAGTATAGATTAAAACAAATTTGTTAAACCCTTATTGATTTTGATGATAACAAATACGTTAATAATATACTCGATTAATTTTATAATTATTAGTACATATTGTACTTAAGCTTTTCAGGCTCAAAGAAGGTTGATCGTCGAGATGATTTTGACCCAATATTGATGAAATTGGGTCAAGAATAAAGAGAAATGAAGTTGATAAAGATTGCTAAGTAAAGGAGCATCAAGTCAAAAAGTCAACTTCAAAGACGCATTCGCTCTAAAATTTTAAACTATCATGTAAGTGCAAGAAATTTATAGCTCATTTATCTGGAGAAACTTTTAATAAAAATAATTAAACTTATTTCGTGATTTTCCTGATTTTTATATATTTTTTATTTATTTTCACAAAATTTTAAATTATACGAGTAAATTTTTCGATGACGTGTTTTCTTTGTTCATCAAAGATGTAAAATTTTTGATTAAATTTAGCTTGACTAATAATTTTACTTTTTAACATATCGCTTTAATTTGAAACAATAAAATCTATTTCTAAAATATATATATTCTAATAATAATAAATAAATAAATAAATAGAATTAAAAAATTATTTATGAAAATAAGTTAATTGAATTTTATAAAATTTATTTCTAATCGATTTCAGATGCTTTAAACTCATTCAAAACTTGATATCTTGAATTACTCGTTATTTTGAATTCCACTAATATTATTTTAGAATTATAGATTATCATCAACTTGTGCGAACAAGGAAATGGAATAGGATTTTGCCAGCATTGTTGCAAATGATGAAGAGGAAACAAAGGATGCTGACTACAAAGTGATTTTTTAAAAAAAAAATCAGGTTTAAACAGTAAAAAGTGCATGCAGAATCAAAATTTTTTGGAAGACATCAATCATAAGTTCATTGGTTTGGGATTACTTTGAGGTTACATTAAGCGGGATTTGCTTAGGTTAACTTTAATTTTGGTTAAAATTAACCTTATGGATTATTAGATCATGCATAAATATGAATATTAAATCAACGATATTTTAAATCTTGTAAAAATTTTAACATGAAAATTAATTTTATTTCACATACTATATAAATTTTGTGATAAAAATTAAGTTTATTTCACATCTTATATATATCACAAAATAAAATTTTGTACTAAATTTTTCACAAATCTCAAAATAAAAATATCACATCAAAGACTATCATAATTCATGACAGATTCTATTACGCTCATTTCGGATTTAGTGATTATAGTAAGGATCAGTGTATGACTTCCGCTTGACTTAATCGTAGTTAGGCTCAATGTTACGCTTATTTCAGATTTAGTGATCATGACTGCATCACTCGTATAGCTATTTGGCTGTTGGTATACTCAATCATAGAGTAAGCTCATTTGAGATAGAAATTATTGAGTCATGGGCTAGAATGCAGATGTGGAATATTGTCACTATATTCTAGATTGAGATTTAAGGGTAGGATTAGAAGTGTTAGACAACATTTAATTGAAGGGATTTAATTCAAGAGTTTTTTCATGGCTAATATGCTAGATTATATTCCTCATGAGTTTTTTCTATGCTTCGATCTCTCGTACGGGTAATTCAATTTCTGATCATTCTATCAAGCATTGGGTAAGCTTTTGTTTTTGGTAGTCTAATTTTCTTCTCTAGATGGGTATTTCCTTGAAGATATGGGTGATGGTCTATATGAATTCCTCATATGCTTTCTATGATATTTCGGCAGGAGTCCTTGTTTCCGCTATGAGAATCATGACCAAATCCATTTATCCACAAGATGCTACTGGATTAAGAAGAAGTGCAAATCTCTACTTTGCAGTTAGTATAGTCATAATGATCATCTGCATCATATGCTACAATGTGGCCAATCGACTTCCCGTCATCCAGTATTACAAAAACATCAAAGCCCAAGCCTTACAACAAGAGAAAAACGAGAAAAACCAATTGGCAGTCGCCGCATGGAGGTCAACATTGTGGGATATTTTTGGAAGAATCAAGTGGTACGGATTCGGGATCTTCCTCATTTACGTGGTCACGCTCTCAATTTTTCCGGGGTACATCACGGAAGACGTGCATTCAGAACTCCTCAAGGATTGGTACCCAATCATGCTAATTGCCGGATACAACGTGTTTGATCTGATTGGAAAGTCTCTTACGGCAGTATATCTCGCGGAGAATGCGACTTTGGCTGTCGGCGCCTGCGTAGCTAGGCTTCTGTTCTATCCATTATTCCTGGCTTGCCTGCATGGTCCCGAATTCTTCCGGACCGAAATTCCGGTGACGATTCTCACTTGTCTTCTAGGTTTAACCAATGGGTATTTTACATCAGTTATCATGATTCTTGCTCCCAAAACTGTGCCAATACAACATGCTGAAACTACAGGTATTGTTCTTGTTCTATTCCTAGTCAGCGGATTGACAACTGGTTCAATAGTTTCTTGGTTCTGGGTAATCTGATGACCTCTTAAGCTGCATATATATCTCATTACCCTATGAAGTAGATCGTCTGCAGTAGTCTGGATCAAGCTGTTAGATGATTATGATTGATGATAGTTCAAAGAATTTGTGTTTTTCTTTCAAATTGTGTTTTATGGTATCTTCTTTAACATTATCTTCATAATTTCTGCTTAATTTGACGACTTACTGCTGTTGTAGGTGTGATGTTAAGACTTTTTGCGACTGTTGAATGTTTCGACATGTCTTCTCTTGTTGCTTATTTCTATTTTCTACGTGTTTTTGAATTCTAATCAGTGTTGCAAATCTGTTATGTGTTCAACTACCATTGTCGAGAAGAGCAATTCCCGTAGGTAATTATCCTTTTTTCTTCTAAGGAGTCGTTTGGTTTATTATTATCTTAATATTATTTTATATTATTAAAAAATAATTATTTAATTTAATGATATTGACAGATAATTTTATAAAATATTATAATATTGTTACTTAAAATAATATTTAAATATTAAAATATTTAAATATTATGATATAATATTAAAATAATTTTAAATCAAACGCTTGTAGAGACAAAATGGTTTTCATAATAAAAAATGTGAAAGAAAATTGTATTGATAACTACAACTTGATTTTGTATTTGATTTGTATTTTTAAGGATCTTCTTGTGAGGTTCTTATAATCTATCATTATTTTAAAAGATTTTTAAAATGAATTTTGTTACATAAAATACATGTTTGTCAATTTTTTTTATAATTCAACTGTTAAAAGTTATTATTGAGTAAAAAAATATTATTAAAAAAGTTAATAATTTTTTTTCTTACTTTTATCATTCTTATCTTCTTTCTCTATTCAACACAATCTTCTTGAAGGGAGAAATATAGGAAACAAAAATAAAAAAAACAAGAGTCAAAATAATAAATAAATAAATAAATAAAATAAAATAAAATGGTAAAATTGAAAACTTGAATGAGATAATAGTCAAAAAAAAATTCCAATGTAATAGTAGGTAAAATATATGAGTCTAATAGAAGGACTTCAAAATTACATTAAAGTCTAACTATAAATAAAGTATAAAGACTTATTACTATTTGCCCTTTGAAATTTTTATGATCTGCATGAAATTATTCACATTGCGTGGGACCAGGATGCAATTTACCCTTATTTTGTTCTCTGTACTCTGGGTCCGAACGGTGCACGCGGCGCACCCAATAATTTTCTCCTCCGAGACGGCCGCCGGATTGGCGGCGCGGCCGATCCCTTCCCATGGCATTCCTCCAAGGCTGATCCGCGAGGCCCCGTTTGTTTGCCCGTTTAAAATTAATCTGCTTTAATTTTAATCAGACATATCACATCACACATAAAATTTAATATTAAAAATTACCTTTATTTCATATCTTACACACATTATTAAAATAATAACTAACTTATATCACATCTCTCACATATTCCAATATAATAATTAATTTTATATCACATTCCTCACGCACCCCAATATAATAACTAACTTTACTTCACAACCTTCATAATTTTTAATAAAAAAATATCTCTATCTAAGTTTAATTTTAACATTACAAACAAACAGACCCAGAGTTATTTGATAATTGTTTCAATCATTTTTTTGTTGGGATAATTACCTATATGCCACACAATTTAGTTTTATTTATGTCTTACCCATCCATTCTTACTTAATTACGCTATGCACACTCAAAATATTATAAAATCTTACATACACACATTTTAATTTATTTCTATTATAATGAGTAATCATAATTTTTTAATAACCTAATTATAGTTAGATTACAAAAAATCTGGGCCGTTCATCATATTATTTTAAGGATATTTAAATATATTTTGAGTGAAAATCCTACAACCTTAATGTTTAGGTGGCGGCAAAGGAAGGAGACATCCGCGATATGAATTGATTTTAGACAAATTAGCGCTTTAGTGTGGTATTGAAGAAGAGAAAAATATATACTATTAAGAGTAAAAATATAATTTTAATGATTTACTAACAGAATATTTTTTTTCAAATAGATTTTGATTAAGTTTTAAGTCAAATGTGTGTATGT
>KZ451982.1:8564340-8581834 GCA_002786265.1 Apostasia shenzhenica
AAGAATGAAAGCTTTCCAAGTCACTTTCATTTTGATCACTTTGAACTGATTTACTTGAAGATGCATTACCTTCAATGTTGGCGCTGCATGTATCCATATCATAACATTCAGCATTTTTGTATTCCCAATATAAGGCATAAAGGACATTTCTTGTTCTTTGTATGTATTTATCATAATTAGCTTCCCCATGAATCTTCCTGTAATAGTACTCAACAAGATGGAGCTTATATCTTGGATCAAGTATAACTGCTAAAGAAAGAATCAAACTGCACTCATCCCAATATTTTTGAAACTTTATCCTCATAGGCTCTGCCATTAACTGTAATTCTATGTTCTCATGATTTACTAAACTATTTAATTTAAGCTGAATATGACAAATGTGAACAAAAAATATATTGCATGTAAGATAAGATGTACCAGAAAAATGCACAGTTGTCTCATAAAAAGTCTTTAGTATATCAAATAAATCAGAAGCAATCTTCCACTCCTCATCACTTGGATTGTGTTTATAATTTTTGTCAACCAATTGAAGACGACTAAAGGCAGTTTTTAGAGGCAAAGCAGCTTCGAGCATCAAAAAGGTGGAGTTCCATCTGTGGGGAACATCTAAAGGAACCTTCTTTTTTCCATCTAGCTTCAATTGGCTCAGGACATTATCAAACTTTTGTTTAACAAAAGCAGATTTGTGTAAATACTTTACACTGTCACGAATCTTACTTATCAATCTACTAATATGCTTTAAGCCATCTTGTACTATCAGATTCAGAATATGAGCACTACATCTGACATGAAATAGGTCACCACTAAATGGTAATAAATTTCTTTCACACAACAATTCTTAAAACTTCTCATTATAGCGTCATTATTTGAAGCATTATCAACAACAATAGAAAAAAGCTTTTTATCGATATTCCATTCTAAAGCTACTTGTAAAATACACGCATGGAGAGTTTCAGCATTATGGGGAAAGTTCATTCTTTTGTATGCTATAATTCTTTTTTTCAATTCCCAACTGATATCAATATAATGCAGTGTTCCGCAAACATAAGCAATATTTTGATGCTCAGATATCCATAAATCTGTAGTGAGAGTAAATCTAGATTGTTGTAATTCAATCTCTTCATATATTCTCTTATTCTCTTACTTATAAATATTAATAATGTCAGCCCTTAAAGTGTTACGAGTAATCATTCTAAATAAGGGCTGACAATCATTAATAAAATATCTAAAAAAATCATGCTCACATATCCTAAAAGGATAATGATGTTTAATGATTGCAAGAGCAAAAATTTTTCTACATTTTTTCAGATTAAATTTCCAAACAATAGGCTTAACTTTTCCATCAATAGTCTTCTTAATCTGAAGAATTTGCTGACCTGAAGTGGCTGTTCTCTTAAGACATATTTTTAAATGCATATTAAGATGAGATGTACCTTTAGAACTGTTTGCACTAAAGCTTTTTTTGCAGTGATGACATATGACAACTTGTTGACCATCTTTATTTTTTGTTCTTTCGAATTCCAACCACACATGTGAAGTAAGCCTCCTTCTTTTACTTGATTCATCCACCTCATTTAATTGCTGTTTAGCAACATTGTTTTGGCCTTTTTCAACATTTGAAGCAGGAATACTCATTTTCTGAATTTAATAATTTAGTAAGCTCATATAATCATATTACACAAGGATTAATATATCTATATATATTTGAAGTAACAAAAAATTGAAATAAATAAAAGTACACGTTAAAAAAATTATTATGTTGCATTGGGCATTTGAGCATGATTAATTGGCAACGAAAATCATAAATTTAACCACAAATAGTTGGAATAAGAGTGATGATAATGTCTAACATATTTATTAATTTACATGATAAAATAAAGAAAATTCTTTTAAAGTAATACGATTAAAATGCGGCTCATTATTACTTCTCAATTCTCATTCTTAACAAGTGAATCAATAGGTAAAATAGCATGATTCTTGTTTTTTTGATAGTAAAATAGCAAGATTCTTAATGAATGAAGATGTAGAACAACACAATGCTGAATTGAAATTTTTTGACTCGCCAAATGTCGATTTAGGGCTAGTGCAGAGCTGGACTGTCGATATTGTTATGGAACTCAGGAGATGTGCCACACTGGCAGTGCGGCTGGGACTTCTTAATCACGCAGAGGATGGGCGAGAGTCAGAGATCCAGGTGAGGCGACGCAGTGGCGGCAGCCGGCAGTCAGACAATAGGTCACAGGATGCTTAGGTGGCCGATGGGTCGCGAAGTTGCGCGGTCACTGGATTTGGTTGCTGCGGTATCACAACTCACAAAGTGGTTGCGTTACGCAGTCGCAGCGTCTAACGGTCGCTGGTGGCGGCGCGCCGGCGTCAAGCGATCGTTGCATCGCACGGTTGCTGCGTCGAGGGGTCGCAGTCGCTGGTGGCGGCGTTACGCGATCGTTGGTGGTGGCGTCGCTGGTCGCGGTCGCTGGTGGTGGCGTTGCTGGTCGCGGTCGTTGGTGGCGGCGTTGCGCGACTGCAAAACGCAGACGCTGCCTCGCTGGTGGTGGCGGCGCCGCACACTCCTGAGACAGGTGATTTAGGGTCGGGAATCTCGGGATAGCTGGTGGTGGCAGCTTCGCGAAAATTTGAAACTCGGGAGGTGCCAGACTCGTGAGACACGGGTGATTTAGGGTTAAGAAAAGCCCTGGTCCCGTAAATTTGCTATTATTTTAATTTTATGTTATATAAATTTTAATTAAATATATAATCAGTAAAATTAATGCTACATAATAGTTAATATATATTGAAATTTACTTAATAATATGAAATAATTAAATATGTAAACGGGTCGGGTCATTAACGGATCGGATCAATAGTAATCCAAATCCAATCCATTTAAATATAATCGGGGTGGGTTAGTAAACGGATCGGATTAACGAATCGAAAAAAACTCCATTTGGGGGGTTAATTGGATCGGAACTCTGATCGGATCAGATCATGATCCGATCCATTGACAGGCCTAGTCAGAGGCGGCGCGGGGCTGCGCAGTGACGGCGCGGCTGCCGGATCTGGTGGAGAGAGGGAGGGTAAGGGTATAATGGTAATTTTAATATTTTTAATAATAAAAAAGGTCCTAGATGATATTTTTGAAAACCTAGGGACCCCGATGTTATAATTTTAAAAACATGAATCTGTGTGATAATAACACTTAAACTCAAGGACCTGGATGTATTTGCCCTTAATTTAATTAGACAATATCATCTTTTATTTTTATAAGCTTTCCTGCTCCTCTTAAAAGTTAAAACTCCTAATGTGCGCGCAATATTGAACCCCCAATCTTTGAAAGAAACCCGAGCCACTCCTCTATTAGGCCAAGCTATTCAAAATTTATTTTATATATCTAACATTTAATTAAAATTATTTTTTGTTTAAATCGATACGATCTGAGCCGGCTTGACCTGATCCATTGTAGGCTCAAAAAAATTCTCTAGCTACAAAACTAGCTCATAACTCGACTTAGAAACTTTGATTTGAGCTCGATTAAAGGTAAATATTGAACGATTTTTAAGTATTTTTCAATCTTGTAGCTAAAATCACCCCTGCCATTGCCCGGAACAGTCGCATAGAATTCGATAACCGTGACGTGAGTCAAGTATTTGTATGCGATTTGGGCATTTTTTGATGATCGCATAATATCTATTATGCGGAAAGCTTCATACGCATTCCATTCCTTCCTTACCGTAGGATTAATGCGTTTTCTTTTTTGGATAATAAGGATTATTGCGTTTTGCGTAATATATGAATATTTTTTTTATATAAAAAAAACATAAAAACCATTAATTTAACACAAAAAAAAGAAAAAAAATAATTTCTTAAAATTTATATATTATTTATTTTTATATTTACAATTATTTTTTCATATTTATAATACTTTAAAGGCAATTTAGTCTTATTGCTATGTACATAATCCAATCTGATAATTTCATGCAAATACATAAAAATAAAAATATATCATTGACGTCCCTCCAATTAGAAATATTTTTTATACCAGTCCTCAGTAACATATTCTATTAAATTTAATCATTAATTATTATTTTAAAAAAATTAAAATATAAATTAAGAATTATTATTAGTAATTAAAATATTCAAATAATGAATTATTATTTAAAATAATAATTAAAAATACTTAAATATTTCTTTTATAATATTTAAAATATATTTAGAATTTTTTTAAATGATAATTATCAAACTTAAGGCAATCAGTTAAATTTATTTTAATATTAATATTAAAGTGTATAAAATATGAAATACTTTAAATTCTAATATTCATATTTATATTAAACATGAAATAAAATTAATTTTTATAATTAAAATTTATATTAGGTAAAAATTTTACCGAGAACCAAACAAAATCTAGTAATTAAATAGATCCTTTATCCCATCAAAAACTTACGCGTGTGCGCGTGTGCAGGATCGGGAGAAGAGAGAGGGACATGGGGTAAAATTTTAAAAAAATTAATAATAATAAAATAACAAAAGACCCATTTAATAATTTATTAAGACTCAGGGACTCCGATATTATAATTTTAAAAACATGAACCTGCGCGTTATTAAGCGTTAAACACAAGTACCTGCGTGTAATCCAGCAAGGCTACTTTTGACATTTCAGTACTATTTGACAATTACAATCACGAGTTTGCCTAAACGAGCAAAATATAATCACGAGAACAAAAGAGACTAAATAAATGAATATATTTATATAAATAAATAAATAAATAAATATATATATATATATGATCTTTTATGTATGATGTGTGTAAATGCACTAATGAGTTCCATGTAATATCCTAAAAGATATTGCCTTTGAAACAATAAATATTTAACTGTTCACTCATGAAAAATAAATATTTGTTAAACAATCACATAAGAAACAATCACATATTAAATATCCAATCTCAAAATTATGTAAAAACATTACAAGAAAAATATGAAATAATAATAATAGTCCAATAATTACCATATGATCTAGAAATAAAACAAACACAAATTCGGTGAAAATGAAGAAAGAAAAATGCACGAGTAGACGAAGAAAAAAGAAAATACAAAGAAGATATGGACGCAAACCATACTTTCTCTTCACAATTGTGCCGCAAACTTTTAAGGTGCAACAAATTTGATCTCTTTCTCATCGTATTCTAGGTCGAATCACTTCAAAAGACTAACAAAGTCTGTGTAGTCTTGACGGTTAAAATTGCTACCAAAATCTAATCTAAAATCTCCATAAATTGTCAATTTGGGACTTTAAATTAATCCTAAATTTCAATAACATTTCAAGTACAACAGAAACTCCAACATTATAAACTAATATATTAAATAAGCTCTAAGAGATCCATCAATGGAGGTTGGGTGGCTTAGATAAAGCTGATTTTCAAGGAGGGAGGGGCATGTTACAAAGATGAGTGCCAAGTGGCACCTAATTGGTAGTCGATCATCATTCATCGAATGAAACGGCCGGAAGAAATCCCACCGTTTGAAAGCTGGCGGCCACGACGCCTCACAGGGAAGAAAAAGTCGTTTTACACCCGCTTCCTCTTGCTTACTACGACGTTGCACTTCCATCCCATAGCCAGCTAAGGATGGCAATGGGGAAGGCTTGGGTGGGTCAGGTTAAACAAAACTTATATCCACCTCACTTTGTTTTAACCATTACTCATACCATCTCCATGCCCATTTCCTCCCTACCCTTCCCTTCCTCGCCCCCTCTTGGCCTACTTTGTTCCTCCCAAAGCCTATACCTGCTCCGCTCCCCACCTTGCTTCACTTCATTTCTGCCACCCACACCTACCCCGCCCTACCCCAACCCGTCCCAACCTATCACCCGCTTTGTCTTAAATTTATTACTAATGAAAACTCAACCCATCCCATAATATGTCCAAATAGGTCACAACTATAATATTGTGGCTTCTACTCATCCCATTAGGGGGAAAGATTAAACAGATTTTAGTAAAAATTATCATCCCTACGACCAAAGCCTAATAAGAGCTCAAAGGACAATTTTACCCTCTCACATCCCACTTACTTACTCGCATACCCGCAATTTCGGCGCCTGGCAGAAAACTTCAAGGGGAATTTAAATTTCAGTCCCTCTATTACAGGCTACCATCAGGAAAAAATCCAAAAAACTCAATTGTTAAATCCAAAATTGTATCAGCCCATTTTTAACAATTTTCAGAATCATTTTGCTCCTATCAAGATCAAACAATCCCAGCACTTGCTAGAGTCTCCTAAAGAAACTAGTGCCATCACCTGTAGGAATGATACCATAGATGGACCTACATGATATCTAAACAATGTTTTATTTAAAAATAAATAAGAGAAATATAATTCATTTGCAAATTTAAATTTTGAGTAATTTGCAAATAAATCCTAGTTAGGTTCCTATATAAAACTAAGTTCCACATATTTTCAGCTAACTAAATAAGTCCTCTAATTTGAGAATATATCTAAATCCCTCTAATGTTAATGTCGTTAACTCACAATGCAAAGGAACATTTCTTCCCTTGAAAATGTGTGGGACCTATTTGCTCGTGAGGTCAACTTAGAAGGTGGTGTCGATTGGCGAGCTCTTCTCCGGTGTGTGCAACATCGACAAGGAAGCATCTAGGCACATTGATTTTCGTTGTAGCAATAAAGAACAATAGCTTGCCAGCATGCCATCAATCTCGTCCCTCTCCAACGAAACTTCTGTTATCGAAGAACTCTTTTCGTCAACAACCAAAAAAGTTCTAGGCCTGAAAACACAAAATATACAGATAAAGAGAAGGTGGAGAAGGTAACTTAATCAATACCATTAAAATCTTCAATTTAAACTATTTAAAAGGACTACAATGAAAAATTTTGGAAGTTGAGGGACCCAATATAAATCCAAATTTGCAGGAAAAGATTCAAATAAAACAGTTCAAAAAAATATGAACCACTATGAAAAACCACTCTAATCTCATCTTTACAATAAATATTGAACCAGTTGAACAAGGTATTATTCTTAGCAGCTGTTGCTGATGATAGAGATTATACTATTGGAGAATTAGAAGTAGTGTTCTCCTAATTCAGTGAGGAATAAGCTTATCTGGTACTAGGTCTTAGATTCAAATCATACTATCATCATAATTACAAGAAAAAAAAATATTAATTTTTTTTATAATAAAGAAAATAAAATATTGCTGCAAGTATATAAGAGGATGGAACTTATGACCTCATTAAGTGTTGTAGGTTTGGCCTAACACTCTTGTAATATTAAAAATTATTTAGTTTAATACATGCATTAAAATATTATAAAAAACTACAAAATTATTACTCTAAAATGATATCTAAATAACACAGAATTATGAGAAGTTGGAATAAGAGATTCGAAGATCTGATTCCATGATGAAGAAACTGAAAGTGGCAATTTTAAAAGTAAATTTCTTTTAAAACCCTGAAGTCTGATAACCATTAACCCTTTAATCCATAATATAATGACATTGAATTAAATAAATAATAATTACTAAATAAAATAGACATTTATGTAACATTCACATTTACATGATGCTAAACAAAAATTACTAGTTTCCAAAGAAAAAACAGAATCCCTAAAAAAACTCAACTATTACAAAATCCCACAGAAAAATTATTTTGTCAGACCATTTTTGGAGTGCATATTAGATGAAAAACAAGAATGGTGAGCATAAAACGTTATGACCAACATATCTACCATGAAGAAACAAATATTTATTCAGTTGAGTGTATTGAAGAGAGATTTAAGGTGGTTTGCTTATGTCTGCTATTGACCTATAGAGGTTAATGTGCATGAATGTGAGAAAATCTAAATCACATTGTCAATGAGAAGAAGCAGAGGGTCAACGATGACTTGGGATATGATCATTAGATATGACATTTAAACTCACTGGTGTGATTTTTATTTATAAGATGAACAGCTAACATTAACATCTATCGTTAACCTCTAAAGCCCTGTTTATGTAAATGTGAGTGAACCATGCTTTGACCATAAAGAAAGAGCATTTGCAGAGGCCATTAATTAAAATAGAGCTAATTGGAAAAAAGGAAATCCATGTATTCAAACCCATGTAACTAGGGTTAAGTTTTGTGGCTGTTTATTCCTCTCCTCTAAATTAGATAAATAATCCAATAAGTATAGTCAATAACTGAAGGCTAAACGCAACCCTCAAGTTTAGAAAAGATTGGATAAGAGTGCATACCTTGTTGCTTCATTCTCCGTCAAAGAACTCTCATGTGAAGAAAATACTCTTCTAAAGCATCCACAAGAAGGTACATATCCGGTTATAAAAGCTCATCGGTGGATAAAAGTTAGATACTTTAACTCTGCTCCTACAAGTTCATTTTTGTGTCTTCCCATAAGTCTTTCAATTACTCTTCCAACTTTCGAAAGAGTACGATCTAGAATTTTATAGGAAATATCATTCAATTCAACCCCTTCAATTTCCATCTTACGCAATAAACAAAAGATATCTCCCAATTTGTCTGTCCTAAACATTGTATCGAGAATGGCATTATAGAAGAATATGCTCGGTCTCACTTCCTGTTGAATCATTGCACGCTCCAAATGTAGAGCATCACTTATACTTCTCACCCTGCATAAGCCATAACTCAACAACCCATATGTAATCGAATCGGGTAATAAGCCCCACCTATACATATGAGCCAGCAAGCACCACATCGAGAGATAGTCACCTTCCCTAACTGAGACATTTATGAGAATATTGTGTGAAATGATATCTGGAAATGTACAACAACCTTTGAATTCATTAAAAACTCTATGAGCAACTTTATGCAACTGCACCTTGCAAAGTATGTTGAGAAGCACATTATAGGTTACTGTAGTAGGATTGTATCCATTTTTTAACAAATGGCCAAAGAACCTGAGGCATTCTCTTAATTTGCCCGTCTTACCTAAGAATTCCATCAAACAAGTCATGCTGATAATATTAGCTTCAATTCCTTCAAGTTCCATGCGACAAAGGACTATTCTTATCAACGAGGAGTTCCCCTGCTTACATGCTGCAGATAAAATTGTGTTGAAAGAAATCATGTCTGGTCCGGATCTGCCCCAATCACATTGATCCAAAAAGCATAATGCGTCTTTGAGCTTTTTCTCCAAGCAAAACCCCTTTAGAATAGTGTTATAAGTTGCATTGCTTGGGATGAAACCCTCTTCAATCTTACTCCTTAGCAGGGATACTGAATCCATTACATGCTTTTCAACACATAAACTATGGAAATAGACGTTCCAAGGAGCAACATCTTGAGGATCATTACCTGGAAGTACTTTAATGAGAAGCTCTTGAGATTTTCTAACTTGCCCAGCTTTTAGCATTCCAGCAGCAAGAGTGCAATAGCTGAAGCTATCTGGATGGCAACCCTTCTCCACCATGTCTTCTACCAATTTATGAGCATCCATGATTCTTCGGTGGCGACAAAGTCCATGAAGCAATGAATTGTAAGCAATTTGATCAGCATTGCAGCCAGTAACAACCATCATCTTGAAAATTTTCAGTGCATCCTCAACCTTGTCATACTCACACAGGTATTTTATGAGCAGAGTGTAAGTGACAACCGTCGGCATACAGCTTTCATGCTTCATCTGATCTAAAACCCAATAAGCTTCATCCCACAAACCTTCCCTACTGAACCCAAGAATCAATGACGTATAAGTATACACATTATGTGCAAATCCTCTTTTCCTCAAAAAACAAAAGAATGAAAGAGCAGTATGTATTCGACCAGACTTACATAAACCAAACAGAATGGGATTGTAAGAGTACACCTCAGGAAGAAAACTTTTCTCCAAAAGTACCCAAAAAATAGAATAAGCCTTGTGAATTTTTCCAACCCTACTAAAACCAGATATCAAAGAATTCAAAACTGGTGCTGTTGGTCTATAGCCATATCTCAACATCATATCAAGAACCATATAGGAAAACTCAAACATACCTATCTTCAAAGACTTCTTAATCAGCTTCTGCAAGAGTTCAAAAGACGGCACATAATGATTGCAACACATTTCCTCCATTACAAAGAGAGAATCTTGGAGAAAACCCAACCGGCATAACCCATCACTAAGTATAATGAAAGTCCAAACGTTTGGGATCGGCCCGAATCTCTTCATCCCCACGAAGACTTGCAACAATTGTTCAACAGAAACCCGGCCGGATCGGAGATAACAGTGGAGAAGAGCGTTGTAATCAAGAACGGTCGGCTTCAAAAGACCGAGATAGTGCAGAGCTTCCCCCAAATTTCCCATCTTGGCGCATTCCTGCATCATCCGCAGCGGAGATCCACCTGTGCGACGAAAAGGGTATGCTTGATGGGCACATGAAGAATGGATTTGCGTGTCAGACTCGGACTGAGAGCCCTCCTCTTGGAAATGCAGGGATCCGGCAGCGGAGAGCCGATAGCTAGAGGAATACACGGGGAAACGGGAGCTCAAGCGAGTTCGAGACGCCACGTGAGAGAAAAGCATAGAAAGAGGAGGCGGACGGTACAGCGAGGGCGTCGCCGGCCTTCGTCGTCGCCGCCCGCGTCAGCGTCGGGGTAACCTGGTCTATCGTAGTGCGTATTGCGTAAGAGAGTGAAAGGGTTTCTACAAAGGGATTGATTTTCAAAAGGAATAACGACGAGCATTCTTATATCATTGCAAATAAATAAATAAATATATATATATATATATACCAATTTAAAATTCAATAAAATAAAATAATAAAATGAATTTAGATGATTTTTTTATAATAATAAATTTAGATGATATGAATTTTTACAATAATTTTTTTAATATAATTAACATACTACATTTTAGTTACTTAGGTTAAAAACAATTTTTAAATAAATAAATTAAACTTCCATTAAATAATAGTTAAGGTGGTTATTGTGCGATTATGTCATTATTTAAGAAATTTAATTTTTTATTTCATGTTTAAATAATTCTATTAAAAATATAAGTATCATTATAAAATGACATTTAAATATTATTTAAAATTGAGTGATATTTAAATATTATTTTTATAAATAATAATGAAAAAAAATAAAATTTATTATAATAAAGGAGAAAAAAGTTAGATATCTAATTAAAAAAGTTAGATATCTAAAGCATCTAAATAATATTAAAATAAACTAACAAAGCCACTTCCAATAATTAAAATAATAAAGAAAATGATGCACACGTTAGAATACATATTTCATAGTGAACATAATAAATAATGTACAAAAAATATACACTAATACATGATATAATATTTATATAAAATTAGTATGTAATGTAGAATAAAATTGATTTTCTATCTTAAATGTGTAATATATTAATGCAATAGTACTTCAAAAATCAAACTTCATGATCCACATTTCAATGGTTAATATAAGTTTAATTTAAATCTAATCTAAATTTATCAATTTATCATGAACAAATAAATTACCAAATTAAATTAAAATTGTGGGCAAATTTCACTCAGGTCCCTGAGTTTAAGGGTTATTATCACACAGGTCCACGTTTTTAAAATTATCATCGGGGTTCCTACGTTTTCAAAAATTATCATCTGGGTCCTTTTTTATTTTTTATTTATTAAAAATATAAAAATTACCATTATACCCTTACCCTCCCTCTCTCCACCAGATCCGGCAGCCGCGCCTTCACCACGCTGCCCCGCGCAGCCTCCAGCGGCCTCCCGCGGCCGCACAACACCTGTCGCCTGCGGCTGCTGCGTACCGCGCAGTCGCAGACGGCCGGTGTCGTGCGGCTGCGCGAGGCCACCAGAGGCGGCGCAGGGCGGCGCGACTGCCAGATCTGGTGGAGAGAGGGAGGGTAAAAATATAATGGTAATTTTTATATTTTTTAATAATTAAAAAAAACCCAGATGATATTTTTTGAAAACCTAAGAACCTGATAATATAATTTAAAAAACGTGAACCTGTGTGATAATAACCCTTAAACTCAGGAACCTCGGTGAAATTTGCCCTTAATATTATAAAAACTAAACAAGACTAAAAATCAATCTTCAATTCAATTCATGATCAAACTAATTGAACAAATAAATTATTATTTTTAAAAAATTTATTATAATATTATTTATTATATCATTTATTATTTCATAAAACTCTAAATATTATAAAAAATTAATTAATTATGATTAAATCTAGTATAACATATAGACCCATTTTAGAATCGAACCAACCGAATTGAATGACACGTCAGTTCACAATCAGATTTTCACCGCATTGACTTAAATCCGATTAACTTTAACCCATCAAATCATACACAAATTCAACTTAAATGCATTTCATATTTACCCATTTTAAGAAGAAAAAAAAAATCAACTTTATTTCAAAACTCACACACTTACTAAAACAATCACAGAAAATTTTTCACATTTTGTAATTATCATCAATTTCCCGTTTGTCTAGGAGTTTAAAATTAACCTGGTTTAATTTTAACCAGGCATATCACATCACACATAAAATTTAATATTAAAAATTAAATTTATTTCACATCCTACACATATTACTAAAATAATAACTAACTTATATCACATCCCTCACATATTCCAACATAATAACTATTTTTATATCACATTTCTCACATATTCCAACATAATAATTAACTTTATTTCACATCATTCACAACTTTCAATAAAAAAAAATCTCTATCTAAATTTAATTTTAACCTTCTTAAATTTAACCTTACAAACAAACGCACCCGTTACTAATCATTTTCCTCCACAACAAAAGAAAAATGTTAGATAATCATCCCATTAGAAATAGAATCAACTTTGCACCAGAAATTGGCAAATTTAAATACCACATAAAAATAACTATGCATACATGCTAACAATCCCTAAATAAACAAACTAATAGCTCATAAGATTCTTCCCCACAAAAGGTGAGAGAAACCAAAAGAGAAAGCAGTTCATAGAATCATCCAACCAAAAACAACAACAAATCAGCAACCCATTGGGGGGGTTTTCTACTCTTCCATCTGCAATGCCCATTACCAGAAAGCAGAGAGAGCTCCAGCCCACAGGTGAAGAAATTTATAACAGTTGATGCCACAAGGAGGCATAAAAACCAAACCTTAAGGGCTGCACAGATTCTTGAGGTCTTCTTCCTTGGCAAATGAGGTTGGAATGAGCCTCGAGGCGTAAGGATACAGATCTTTGTATGAATTTCTTATCGTTCCTTCTGCCACTCCAGTTGCCAGTGATATATCTACATAGGCATGAATAGTTTGATTCGAATTATTTTCTAAGTCGACCACCACAACTGGCTTCGGATAAAGACTATATATTGTTGTTATTATAGTTTATAACGATGACGACCGAGTAAAGGAGTTAGTTGAGTCGATAATTTCCAGACCTTTTAGAGGTTTTTTCTCATCTGACAGCTGAGTAATCATATAAATGACAGCAGCTGCAATGGAGATGGGGCTCCTCCTGCAAAATACATGGATGATCTGAATGTATTCATATATTGCATGATCACCAATTTGGAGCCAAATAAAACCATCAGAAACTTAACTTTCAGTGAAGCTAATTGCATATGTTGAGCACATGATTCCCAGTCAATTCCTCACAAACTATTCAACTATGAAAACAATCACTTATGCCAAATACTCTCCCTAATTTGCATGGTAACATGATCCGCAAGCAGAATTTACTGGAGAAACAATCGCAATGCTACATATAGCAATTATGTTTCAGGTCAAATAACATTCTTTGATTCTTTTCGGTATTATGGTGCAGTGTGAGGAGCAGGGGGACTTGAAAACATGGAACAAAAGCTTTCAGAATTCTTTCTTTATCTCAGTTACTATCCACATATAATTACCATAAAGTGGTGCCTTTTATAAACATTTGAAGATTTATGGATCTAGTATTAGTTATTTACAATAAGAAAATAGTGATTAATCCTACAAACTATGAAGTGCATCTCCCACTAAAGATCTGGCTCTACCCTAGATCAAAGGTGGTTAACCATAACTTATTTGCTCTGAAAACATCTTCACCCATCATAATCTCACCTGAACTAGGACGCAAGCATCTGAGCTCCAGACACCGGATCCTATCCAACATCATTGGTGTTCATGCCTCACAATGTTTTCAGTCTCAAAGACATTGATCTTCAAGGTCAGGATGTTGTGTTGGGTCATCAAATTTTTTGAGAGTATAAAAATCATTCCTCGAGATTATTTCTCAAAAATGTTCATCTAGAATGCTTTATGAAGATGCCATGTTCTAGGTTACAGGCCCTACTTTCGTTAAACAACTTGATAATTATAACAAGGAGCTTGACAATAATGAGGATGAACTTGTAGGGCACATCAAAGAAAGCCTAGGGATTGGACATCAGGATGCTGCAAACTTAGAGTGGTGTTTAATGCAATCTACATTCATACTTCCATAAATACCAATAATAAGGTGCATAAGATCATTCTTCATGGTTAAATTCAAGTTAATGCAATCTGACAAGAACTGTGTTGCATATAGGCGCAACCACACTAGACCAATCCAATTCACATGGGATCTCCCAGATCGATGTTTCTGATTGAGTTAATTGATATGTAGTAATCTAAGGCCTTGTTTGGTTGGAGGATGAATTTGGGTAAGGAAAGAGAAAATAATTTATTTTATAGAGTTGATGGGAAAGAAAATTATTTTAATATTGGGAGGTGTGTAAGATGTGAAATAAAGTTGATTTTAAGGTTGGAATTTGTGTTGGATGTGAAATAAAATTGATTTTTAAGGTTGGAATTTGTGTTGGATGTGAAATAAAGTTATTAAAATTTATAATAAATTTAAAATATTATTAAGATATTTTTTTGCCCTTTTTTGGGCTCATGCCAAACAAGGCCTAAAGTAGGTAATGGCAGTAATCTTGGGTGAGATTCCCTCAACCACAAAGACCTTTGAACCTTCGACTTTTACCGCTCTTAGCTTCAAACCACCACCAATTCACAATTTGATAGAGTTAAAATGAAGGCTTATCATTTGCTAACCGACCCCTAACAACTCATTCTGCCGAATACAAAGGGAACCATCATCATCAAGACTCGTGAAGATTTACATCGAGACTACAATGCCTAAGCTCATAATTTCTTCAGTATTACTGTTTGAATAGGAATTTGTTTGCTCTTTGCTTGTGATAAAAATTATGTAATTGCTGATCAGAAATTGACATTCATTATGCATACCAAAGCCAAGTCCCCTATGAAGCCAACTACGTTCCACCTAAAACATTTGGAGTGAGAGAAATATCTGGAGCCCAAATTGGGCCCAATACACAATTAAATGGATACCAGCTAACCAAAAAAGCTAGACTAGTGTGTTAGGGCCATCACCTGCACATTAAAACCTCAACTAGTTATCAATAATCCATCTAATGTGGGATAATTTTTATGTGCATCTCAACAAAATCTCCCCTTCATATAAGAATTCATCCATATAAGCTCCATATAAGATACATTCCCCCACAATGAGCTAATTTAACCCATCAAATGCAGGCGACTAAGATCCCTTTACTAAACCAACCTAGGTTATGGGAGTCACCTATAATTGGAAATTTAGTCAACCGCCTTTTGGTATGAGAATTATCCGCATAAACCACTTGAACCCACTCGAACCATCAGCTGCAATACCACTAATTAAGAGAGAACCACCTGAGACCACAAGTTGGGCCCAACACACAAACAAATGGATATAATTTAACCTAGAAACCTATATTAGTGAGTTAGGATCATCACTTGTATATTAAAACCCCAACTTATAGTTGATCATTCAATGTGAGACAATTCTCATTTGCATCGCATCAAATTTTACATATTAAAAACATCGTTCTTCAATCTAAAGAGTGAAAATATAAAAAATAACAAAGCAATAGGTGCATCAAAACCTCAACGTGATATATTAAGACCTTAACTTGATATATCAAGACATAGGCTAGTAAGTGGGAGTCATCACTTGTATATTAAAACCTCAAGTTGTTAATCATCCAATGTGAGAATTCACATGTGCATCCCACTCAATTTTACATATTAAAAGCATCATTCTTCAATGTAAAAAATAACAAAGCAGTAGGTCCATCATGGCAAATATTCAAAATTTACCTTATATCTAGCTCCTCAGACTTTTGAACTGCTTCTTGAGCAGCCTTAACTGCTTGATTTGTCATGCCAAGATGAGAACAAAATCGTCTCTATACATTGACAGACAAGATTATTCAGAAACCCATTAAGAGAAGTTTTTGAAACTAGCACGTGCTGAAACCTGATACTAAAGTAACAAATGCCACATAAGCTAACCAAATCAAAAATAAAACAATAATCATATGCACAAACATCCCCAACTGATTTTCAATAAACTGACCAAGAAATCTCCTGCATGGATAGTTCCCATCTCCATTGACTGGCCCATCTCAACTTCAAGCTGCTTGACAATAAACTCTTTTGCTCTGCCAATTTCCTTCTTAGTAGCCCCATTGGCAACAGAACAAATTTCTGATGGGAAGTAACATAAAAGATACAATATAGTTCACAAACGATAAAACAAAGAAAAGACAGTTATAATGATGATAAAGCAAATCATCACTAAGAAATTTGGTACTTTTGCCTAATGCATACCCTTTACAGTACGAGGTCTGTCCTCTTGTCGGCAAGCTATGTACAAGCAAGCAGCCAAAATGGCATCTTGGTTTCTTCCTCTAATTGACTTGAGATCTTCTACCTTCTTGTATATTTCATTGGCCCGGTCCTAACATAAAGTATCAACAATAACATTAATAAGCACTGTAATCTCCGAGTATCAATACCTAGCATTTCCAAATATAATAGTCCAGCAGCATAAACATTCAATATACCGGAGCAAAATGTTATACCCATCTAAATAACTGTAAACAACATCAAAAACTTTTCCTTGATTGTAAGGACAATACCATAGGGAATACCCATTCTGAACCCCAACTTAAATCAGCCACAATGTGCCTATTTCACAATCCTCTAGTCCTCCAGTGAATAACCTCAGGGCATTTTTTTTTACGTAAATCAACAAATAATAACAAATAAAAATACATTATATGGTCACTAATCAACTGATTGGATACATGCTTAAGCCGTAAATTCATAGAAAGCCCAAGAAATAAATTTAGAAATATACCACAATCAGCAAAACTTGCAACCAACCCTTTATGGCAGAGATTAAGATTTTGACCATGAGGACACAAATTCCGCATAAGAATAACAATCACAAGAAATAGGACTCTCCACACAACTCAATTCATAAAATCAAACTGGAACCAACGAAATACAGGTATGACCATTTATTTTCAACAACAACAACCAAGCCTTAATCCCACTAGGTAGGGTCAGCTACATGAATCCTTTGTTTCCATTGCGCTCTATCAGTTACCAAATTCTTATCTAAGTTTAAGTAACTAAGATCACTTCTTATAGTTT
>KZ451982.1:8583957-8629057 GCA_002786265.1 Apostasia shenzhenica
GTGGGGACCCTTGCTCATTTTTCACTACACCCGGGCGCCGATGCAGCGGCCCTTGCCTATTTTTCACTGTATTCAGGCAATACAGCGCGTCGCTTCCAGTGAACGTCCTAGCTTTAGCGCAATTTTCTAAAGAATTCATGTCATGATTGATTCGACAAGTTTTACGCTGGCTGTCGACTGCCTAACACAACCTTCCGCGTTTCTCATCCGGGACTTGGGACCCTGCAACGGCGCGTTTATGACCATTTATTTTCAAAAAAAAAAAACACTGGGATGTCCAATTGCGTCTAAGATTTCCACAGCTACAGATGTCCAATGATTTCAATTCATTCATTCTAAAAATGTCAAAACCAGTCCTCTTCCCCTGTGAATCTAGTTCCACATTTGATGTTTTAAAAATTTTAAAGATGAATCCCTATAGCAATGCTTAATTGACTATAATTATCAATTCGTTAGAACTACAAAAAAAAACAAATCAAAAAATTACATGCATCATGTATAATGGGAGGGGCAGCGGTCAGATATAGACAGCCATGGTTAAAATTTTTAAAAAGTGTATATATCTTAAGAAGATCAGGTGGCATTATTCAAGAATGTGTATCCCTGCATGATCTTCCATCATGGTCAGAAAATCCATCCCAACCTAAAAAGGCTGGAACATTAATTTAAAAGAACCATCCCAAAAAATTACAGCAGTAATAAGAAATCCAAGTTGACTTTATTCTACATGACTGTACTTCCTAAAGTGCGAAATATCCATGGCAATGCAAATAAATGTTTTTGTGTAGGCATACTGATATGATCCAGATCTGATCTGGACCTAATGATACAGGGTAATTTGAGCTGCCCTAAACTCCAGAAGAAGAATATGGAGAAGAACAGAGCAGGAAGAAGAAGAAGAAGAAGAAGAAACCAAAGGAAAGGAATATAAGATTCCATTCAATATTCTCATACCCATTTATTACAAAGCAACTCTTATTTATAGACTAATTAAGGGTTAATTCTAGTATTTTCTCCCCCAACTAACTCTAACCAAATTGAAAAGAACATCTAACAAAAGAATAAACCTATACCCATGACAAAGGACCCCTTAAGGATGCTGGCTTGTTTGGTTGGAGAATGAATTTGGGTAAGGAAAGAGAAAATAATTTATTTTATAGAGTTGATGGGAAAGAAATTTATTTTAATATTGGGATGTGGGTAGGATGTGGAATAAAGTTGATTTTAAGGTTGGAATTTGTGTTGGATGTGAAATAAAGTTAAGGTTGGAATTTGTGTTGGATGTGAAATAAAGTTATTAAAATTTATAATAAATTTAAAATATTATTAAGATATTTTTTTGCTCATTTTTGGGCTCATGCCAAACAAGGCCTTAGACAAATTAAAAAAGTGTTAACTCATTCTGGGCACTATTGACCTGTTATTAACCTACTCAGTTCAAACCTATTTGGGATCATGAATGATCCAACAACCAACTAATTCAACACTCCTTCTATGAAGCATAAGTACGATACAAATACGACAATACAACAAACTCAAAAAATGTAGAATACAGATATATCAGGATAAGACAACTATATATGTATATAAGGACTTGACTGAGGTAGAGAATTCAAAAAGAGTGATTGGCATAACAGAAGCAACAACTAAGTGTTAGCTACAATAGAAAAAGTAGCAATGTCACCGACATCTATGAAACCTCATAGAGGAAGCGGTAGATATAAATGGTGTATCGGTACATATCGATAGAGTTTCGAGGAGTATCGATATTTGATACGAATATGATATAAATACGTTAGGCTCCACAAAGTATCAGTACTCATAACTCTCCTTCTAGGTGCAATAAGAGTCAAGAATATTCTAGAGCTTGGTGAGATTTATTTCGCTTTTATGTTTTGTTGTTCTTTGATCGGGACAGAAATCTCCTTCTTCGGTCTACTTGCCAATCTTACATAAGCTAAGGAAGGCATCTTCTTCGTAGCTCTCATCGCCAGCCTCACCAAAGCAGCTCTGCCCTGATATCAAGGCCCCCTTTAGTAGGATGGGATTCGTTGGCAGTCTCCATTGTTGTCAGTGTTGCACACCGTTGGTAATTTCCTATGACTTCACCAAAGTCGTATCAATTCCTTTTCTTCTTGGAAACTTGACCATGCCCACAAGGTCAAACTAGAGGGCCCCTTTGAATTCGACAGTTGGAACCACAATTGCTTCAAGATGGAACTGCCCCACTTCAGCTATTCTTTTGTAACAACAAGTCTTCTACCACTAGTCCTTCTAGAATTTCTTATAAGTGCTTTTCCACCTCCATCATCAATAGGCTCTAATTCGTGACAACAGTAAGCTCTTTTGCCTATTATGTTGTAGTAAGTTTACTAAAAGCTCAAGCAATCCTTCCATCATTTCAGCTCTTTGTTTGAAAGATTTCACATCAAACATTTCTTTAATAGGGATTTCCTCTTCCTTTGTTACAACAGTGATGTCATCCGATCTCGTGCTCACTGGCTCCAAGCAACTTGGCTTCTCCATGATACTACTTTGTCCTTAACCATTCGGTTTAACAACTGAAGCATTCACGCAGTCCTGTGGCTGCTTCATGGTCGTGGACAAATTTCAAGCATTAATATCCCCTACTCTTTCAATTGTGCAATTCCCTTCTTAGTGAGAATCTTATTTTCCCCTTGCAGATCACGATCATCCACTAGCCCATACCTTGCTTGCAAGGATCACTTAACTAGCTGGAAAGCTACCAGTTCATCCTCATCTAGCAAAACCATTCAGGGGCTTGATCATTCAAGCTACAGAACGAAATGAGACTGAATTCTCCTCATTACTTAGCTGCTGGAAACCATAGAACTGCTCTGAGTATATGTATGCACCTATTCCTTTGTTTAATTACTCAATAATGCAAATCCAGGCCTCTGAATTACCTCCTCAAGAATGTGAAACCTTCGGTTTGACTGATCTGCATGGATCAGCTCCCATGATCTTCTGGAATCCTAGATCTGAACAATCTTCTTCTTTTGATTCGGTTGTTTCTTTGATTTTTTATTGCTTCCTGATTACTCGCTCCACCTTCGCAACTAGATTTGATAATTTATTATCAATTTCTTACAGAATATTACCTATGAATTGGAATTGCACATCATTATTTACTAGTCTTGCGAGGCAATCCTCCATGGCCCTCGTCACGAGGGAGAAAGCAAAAAGACCGCTAGAGCTCTCGTGGACCAATGGTCCTGGTAGGCAAAGTAGATCTCCCTAATGGTAAATCCTCCCATCGTTGAAGCGAGATCCCAGCATTCCCGTCACAGAGAATTTCAACAATGGAACCAATTGATATGATCCATAGCTGATCTAAATCTAATAATACAGAGTAATTCTAGCTGCCCTAAGCCCAAGAAGGATAAACCTAACAAGAGAATAAACCTATACCCATGACTAATGAACCCTAAGGACACTTAGACATATTAAAGATTTGTTAACTCATTCTAGACACTAATGACCTGTTATTAACCTACTCAATTCTAACCTATTTGGGGTCATAGGTGATCTAACAGCCAACTAATTCAACCCTCCTAGGTGCAGGAAGAGTCAAGAATATTCTAGAGCTTGGTGAGATTTATTCCTTTTTATGTTTGCTGTCCTTTGACCAGGATAGAAATCTCCTTTGCTGGTCTCCTCGCCAATCTTGCCGGAGCTAATTAAGCAGCTCCACTCCTCATTGACCTCACCGACAAGCAACCCCACCCTAATGTAAAAACCCCCAACAACCAAATGGGCTTAGTCGTCCACCTCATCGATCGCCTCCATCACCATCGGCCTTGTATGCTGTCAGCGATTTCCTTCGTCTTCGTCAGAGTCGTATCATATATAACCAAGTATTTTAACACAAATACATACATATTAAGATGATTAAAAAACATACCACAATTTTGTTTGCTAGCATATCAAAAGGCAACGATACAAAAAGTAGGTGTAAGCCAAATAATAACAACAAAGTCTTAATCCAAAACTAGGAGTCGACTAAAAATAGCTGTAAAGCAATGTTCTAAATTTCTTGTACAATAGAATGTTAAAAAATGCATTTAACAATAACTAAAAAAATAATAAGAAGGTATTCTCATCAGATATATAATTTTATAAAATCTAACACTAAGTGATCTTAAAAAATACTACAAGTAAACAAGATAGATAATCATCATTATTATCTAAATGATAAAACAAACATAACGTTAAATATACAAAAGCCTGTGAGAGAACAGTTGATCCACAGATGATGGTAGGCATCAAAATACACATAAAATTGTTTCCAGGCAGTAAGACCAAGTTGTTAAGAGGTGTAGACAATGAAAGGAACAACAGATGCTTGAGAAATACAAAGGAAGCCGGTAAAACTCTAGTTAGAGAACAGACAAGAATTATTGTTTCCTAATGTTTGTTATGCAGTTGGCGGAGTTGTACTGTTGAAATAATGGCACAATGGATGCCTTCAGTTAAATATAGGGATGTTCCTTCTAATGAACATCTATAGAATTGGAATACAATGAAGAAATCCATCAACATATGATTAGACTTTTCCCAGATATAAACAATTAATGCAAGCGAGAAATTTAGAACTCCCATAAACTCTTGTTTCACCAGCTGTGTGATCAGGAAATTGTACCTTAATCGTAGCAACAAGGCCAAGCCTGAAATATCAAAATAGCACCCCAGTCAAATCAAGATTTGAAATAAAGAATTAAAAAAAACGTACGTGCCATGATTTACATTAAAACAAATAGTGTAATTCTCCAATAATTGCAAGATGAACGTTAGATAAAGGGAATTTAAGCACCCCAAAGAATGCTAGATGATTTTCCATGCACCAAGGGATAGCCAAATTACAATGCATGAAAGTCATTTCATTTGAACAATAAGTAGTGTATAAGTTCAATGTCAGCTGAGACACTATAGTTGCAGCAGCAACAATTTCCATGCATACAAGAACTAAGAAATATCGAATATAAACTACAAGGCATAGAGAGTCGAAAATCAGTGCGCAACTATGAAGGAAGAGTTCTGTCAAAACTTAAGGCTTTGTTTTTGTTATTTTTTTATTAAAATAGTAAGAGCAAAACAAATGGATCAAAGAGAAACTCTACCATCCTCATGAGGATGTCTTATTCTAATTATAACCTAATTCATTCTTTGGTTACCAAAATGCTAGAATTTATTAGCTATACAGCCTAGTTCTCTAATTTTTATAAGCTACGACATTGACATCTTAAAGCACATGCCAACCACAAAACCTACTTCCTAAAGATAGATATTTATATTACAGTCACAAAGAATATTATATTAGGGCCCACTTGTTTAGCAAGGTTACAATTAACTTAGTTAATATTAACCAGACAAGTCACATTGCAGATAAGATTTAAGATTAAAAATTAACTATATTTCACATCATACACATAATTCAAAGTAAAAAATTAATTTTATTTCACATCCTACACACATTACTAAATAATAACTACTAATTTATATCACATTCCTCACGTATCCCAACATAATAACTAACTTTTTTTTACATCATTCACAATTTTTAATAAAAAAAATCTTCATCCAAAATTAATTTTAACCTTTTTAAACTTAACCTTTACAAACAAACAAGCCCTTAGATGGCTAAAGCCAAAAAACTAGAAAAAGAATCATGGATATCTTGGTGCAATAACAAAAATAATAAGGAAATGAGTTAATATCTTTTGGGATTAATCCTAAAGAAGATGTTCATATTACTGCTATAATATATTACAAATTCTAGACACAACACTGGATAAAAGAATGATCGATATCTCAGTGCAACAGCCGTCCTAATAAGGAAATGAGTGATCATCTTTTGGGGTTTGTTTAAGTAATTAACAATGGGAATATCATGACCTCAATATATTAGAAATTCAAACTCCTTATCCCTAGCAGTAGTTGATTCACTGGCAGGATTAGAAATCTATGACTTCGATGTTTGATGCATGACACAACGGGAGGCATCTTCTATGCATCAAATCTTAGATGGAAACATAAACAAAAGGAAAGGGAAATTACAATCTATGCTTGTTAGGATTTTGAAAATAACATGGACAGATAATTCAAGTTCTCGATACCTAATGAAGAGAGTAAGAGAATAGCCATGATAAATCAACCATTACATGTACGTCCCACAGGCTAACCAGTATAAAAAATGAAACAATGCCTACTTAAAGGATTTACTATGTACAGCTGTACAACATCACCTAAAAATATTTCTCACTCTAAGCATTATCATCCAGCACCTTTCTAATTGGAATAGTAAGAAAGGATCTCCCTTTTTGATACGAAATTCAACATAACAAAAATCTCTTGCTAATATGGAATCCAAAGTAAGGAACTCCCTTGCTAATATGGAATCCAACAACCAATTATGAGTTTGCCAACAAGAGTCCAATGCGTTTACTAATACAGTACATGAAATCCCAAAAGGTCTGATGCCGCTAGTTACAACGAAGAATTCATTATGCATGAGTTGAAACAAGAAAACCAAAGCAATATCAGCAACAATCCTGTTCTTCTCCAAACTATATACTACGCCCATACAAAGCGATGAAGTACCATCCAAACTACTGATTGTTAATCAAGTAAATGCAAAGAACGGAAATTTGTAACAAGTCGGACATTTGATATATCTGAACGTCAGTCATAAATCTCACAAGAAAAACCCTAATCTCAAGATCCCTCCTTTCCTTATTCTCAATTTCTCCATAATGAAGAGAACGGCGCGGCCTACCTGTCGGCCATGGTAGCAATGGTGCGGAAGGCAAGGATGAGGGAGCGATCAGGGTTAGAGCCTCGGTTCTGCCACCGACCAAGGGAGGACGAGAGAAACTCTCCCTGGGCACCGTTGGGCTTGGCGATGACAGTGGAGAGACCGCCGTCGGTGAGAAGAGGGTTCGTCGGCCCACCGACACGAACGGGATCGTTTTCGTTGGACTCATTAGCAAAGGTCCTCCACTCCGACGTCTCGTCAATGGAATGCGCCTCAAGCACAAGCCCGCACTCAGAGCACACCGTGTCCCCCGCTGAGTGGTCGAACACCACCTCTGTGCTCCTCTTGCAATCCGGGCAGTACGCGTCCGACATCTCCCCTCCCTCCTTCACCTCCTCCGGCAATCGCCGCCGGTACAGATCTCTTCTTCCCCGTTTACTTACTCGCCGATCAGATCGAAAAATCAGGATGCCGCTCGCCCCTCCTCCCTCCCTCTCTCTCTCTCTCTCTCTCTCTCTCTCTCTCTCTCTCTCTCACTCGACTCACGAATGACAACAACAGAAAAACGGAGACCGTGGGATGTTCGGGATATTTATAGAGAGAAATTGCTAAATAAATAATTGCGTCATATTTTAATGTTGGGCTTAAACTAAAGCCCATTAAACATACAAAATTGGTTAATGGCCATTAAGCCCAGCAAATATTAATTTAAAATTAATTTTATTCTTGGGCCCAATCTAAAGCCCATAAAACATAAAAAACTAGTTCATGGCCCATTAAACCCAACAAAATATGAATTTAAAAATTAAAATACACATAAAAATTTTGTTATTTACATCCAAATAATTCTAAAATAATAATTGACCTTGGCAACACTTTTCCATGTGGGGCCGCGTTTGACTCGAGTTCAAGCTATTCTAATTTTGACTCGAAATTAATTTTTTTTACTTGTGAGTTAATTTTAGTTAGAGTAGGCTAATTTTTTCGATTTCAATGCATTTTTTGAATTTTATGTAATATTAAATTATTTATTATGTATTATATTCATTGAGATTTAATATTTTAAATTATATTATATGATTAACATTTATATTTCTTCATATTAACTATTAAACATATTTATATAAATAAAATATTTTAAATACACAATGAAATATATGTGTTTATATACATATCGAGTTGGTTATAGGTTGAATTTACTTCATTCGAGCTAGTTGGCTTCAAACTATTATAAATTTGAGTCAATTTTTAATCGAGTAAAATGCTACCGCCTTTAATCAAATCACAAGCAAGCGTAGATAATAAATATGGATGAAAAAATTTTGCAAGGATGATTAAATTTGACTATTAGGGAATTTCTCTCTTAATGATTGGAGAATTTGAGATGATTACAAAATTATAGAATTTGCTTCTCATGATTAAAAAATAAAGGGTAAATATGTAATATATGATTTGTTTGACATAATGTTGTTGTGGTTTGTCATGCAATTTCAAGATATTAATCGGTTAGTTTAATAATATGTTTAAATAATATTAAAAAATTAAAAAATTATGAATAAATTACATTCAAGTCCCTGAGTTCAAGTTATAATTACTCACGAATTCATGATTTTAAATTTTTGATATTGCATTCCTTATTTTGATATAATTATCATATAATCTTTTTTATAAATAAAAGACTTAAATGTTAAAAATTTAAAATTATAAACCTACTTATAATTACGACTTAAACACAAAGACTCAGATGTAATTTATCCTAAAATTATTATTCTTAAATAACATTTATACAATTAGTTCAAAACGGGAGACATTTAGCTTTAATTAATGATAAAAAAATGATAGCTAATAATAAGGAAAATCAGAATAAAAGAAGTAGAAAATTACGAAGATTTTAAATATATATATTTTAAAAGTCTATTAGTTTTAGGTCCCTAAAGTCCGCTTTTCATTACACTTTAATCCATTATAATAATAATAATAATAATAATATCTAACCCAACAAATAATAACTAGTAGATAATATAGATATCTAATAATATTTAAATTATACCAATATCTATATTGCTATAAAAAAAAGTACCTCTAAAATTTACAGATGGATATGAAATTATTCATTTATTCTACTACTTAAGTCAATTTATTAATTTTATTTTTAAATTTATGATTATTTTGTAAAAAAATATTTTGTTAAAATTAATCATATATTTATATATAACTTAGTAAATCTAACATTGATTTTGATATTGCCATAGCTCTAATATAAACAATAGAAATAATTGCAAAAATATTTATCAGGAGATCATGTAGATTTAAAAAAATGAAAAAAAAAATATATCAACTGAATTTTTTTTTCCAAATAATCATAATTTCTTACATTTTTTTCAAATTTTCTTGTTAGATAAATAGAATGGAGAGAGAGGACATACATTTTGGGTATTAAAATTATTACTTTAATATGTTAAAACCAAACTTATTTTTAAAAAATATATAAATAATTACTTTGAAAAATTTTCTCAGGAGGAATCTTTTTGATTATTCTCTTAAAAAAGAACAAAAAAAAAACTCATTGCCCAACTCTGTGAAGGCAAGAATAAGAACCCCACAAAAAAAAAAAAACTCCACAAATTTATGTAGGTTTGAGGCTTTGAGTCAACTGATTACAAGGATTTAAAACTTAGCTTCGGTTTCAGTCACAAAATAAAAGTATGAGTTTCAACAGTTTCAATAGTTTCGGTAGTTTTAGGATTGATAGTTTCGATAATTTCTATAAGGGATTTTTACATACAGAACATAAAATTTACACGAAATTACGCATCAATTTGTAAATATTACCACTATCATATCATATTCATTTAAATTTTACGCATTTCACATATTTCACATATTTCATATACTTTATAATATTATATGTAAATTAAAATGCATAAATTCATAAATATTTAAATTCTAATATATTTTTTTCTTTTTTACTGTAAACACATCAATTTTCTTACTTCAATTAAAAATTATAGTCATGTGGATTTAAATTCGGCACCCTAATTGAAAATTTTAAATAAGATTAATAAATTAAAATACATAAATTCATAAATATTTAAATTATTATTTATATAAATTAATTTATTTATAGTATTTAATTAATATATTAATAATATAGTTAAGATCAAGGCCAATTTAGAAATGTAAAGTTCACCTCAAAAAATATAGTGTGGAATATGTGAAGTGCGTAAAATTTAAATGAATATGGTGTGATAGTAGTAATATTTATTAATTGATAGTGAAATACGTAATTTCATATAAATTTCATGTTCTGTATGTAAAAATCCCTTTTTATAAATCATTTAAATTTTATAAATTTAAAGTAAATTTATTAATGATAATTATTGAATTTTTTTTTGGAAAAAAAAAATGAGTTTCAGTAGTTTTGATCGAATTTTGGTTGGATTTTGATAATTTCACGAAACTAAATCTCAGTAGCTTTTTTGGCTCTGCTTGACACAATAGAGAATTATAGAAATGATTTATAAAAATGATCGAAACTATTAGAACCCATACCACTATCAACTCTTCTAAAAGTTTAAGCTGATAGAACGGCAAAATTCTGTTAAGCAGAGTGATGGTATGATGTCAGTGACAGCTACATCCAGACTATCCAATCACTACTTTTTCGAACAGTAACCACTGCACATGTTCCTGCACGAAATATGAGAATGGGTGGTGGGAGAAAAGAAACGAATATGATGTTTGCATTATTTTTTAAAATATTTAATCTAAACACAAATTTTGTTTAACTTCACTCAACTGGACATGGATAACAAGCTCGACTAACTGCACGGAGGTCAATTTGAATTAATTTCGAGTCTATCTCAAGTCGGTACTCAGATTTGAGCCAACTTGAAGCTTGCGAGTTACTCTCACACATCCCTCATTTTATAGTTAAATGAGGAAACATTGAAAGCACAAAGGCATTGTTAGTAATAAAGTTTCGCAAAAGAACACAAGGTTCAACTTTAGAATTAACCGAAATATTTCATTCGAAAACACGAAGGCAACTATTACTTGTTATTTTAGATATCGGATGAATTAGTTGGTGAAACACGATTCATAAAATCTACGTCTAATGATAAATTTTTGGTTACTTTTCATGAGGTAAAGCAAAATTTTACCAGATTTTTGGTTGCTTTAATGCAGCAGTATCAAACTGCAACTAATTCATAAAGTGAAGATTAATACTTCAGATCAGCTCTACTAACCTCAACTTTCATGCACTTTTTCTAATTGATGTATTGCAAAAAAAAAAAAGAGAGAAGAATAGAAATATAAGAAAGATGAAAAAAAAAATTATCGAAATTCTTTAGATTAGAAGTCAATCAAGCAGAAATTCTTTATGGCGGTGTGATATGAAGAGTGAGTTCCTATTAAGAGAAGAGAATCACGCGTACCTCGACTGAAAGTTTGCATTTTGATCGTGATGACATCCTTCTTAAAGCGGTTGGCATACGACTGGTCATCAGCACGGCTTCAGTTGCTGAGATGACGGGCGTGTGAAAAGCAGCCAAGCTCGCCAGAAGATTGGGCACATTGCAGAGGGCATATGGTCGGAGGGAGATACTTTTACAGTGATTTCCGACATTTTGAAAGCACTAGCGGCGGCATGGCGCGACATCTTTTGTACATTCCTTTTTTATTTTCCTTTAGGTCTCACAGAACATCATCACATGTATACAAACTCATTTATAAGTTTTGTTGCATCCTTTATCATGAATGATGTAATGCAAACATTTTACTCAATTTTTTAAAGATCTACAGATTTTTTGTACCTGAAGTACTTTTATTTATTTTTTTAAAAGCACTTTTATTCCTTTGTTTTAAAAACTTTTATTTCTTTTTTAGAGTTTTTGTCATTGTTTCTACTTGATAACAGATTGGATAGGAAGATGAGTTTTTAGTGCATCAGCAGCCCCTAATGATTCTAAAATGGTTCAGAAGATTCTACTCAAATGCAAGCAAATCATGCTTATAAAAAACAACAGAAAATCCGGATTCAGATTAGTTTTTCCTTACAGATCTGTCGAGGTTGGGCTGGATTGAGTAACCCGACTTAAAGTTTACGGTTCTAGTCAGCCTTTTTCAGCGTTGGGTCAAATGATCGTGACAAAAAATATTAAGGTCTGGTTTGAGTCAGACATAAAATTAGCCAATTAACGATATTTAGATGATACATGAGAGCAAAGTGGGGCCGAGAAAAGTGTGAGTCTGACTGAGTTGATGACAGCAGCTCCAACCAGAGGCAGTGAAGCTGCTAAGATGAAACACAGCAAGTTGGCAATCACTCTTCTATCAAAGAAATCCCCATTCATTAGTTCATTCCCTAGAGCCAAGGCCACACAAATCAACCCAGACCAAAATGGAATTTGTTCTCAAAACAAAGAACAGAAGCCAGATTTCTCTAAGTTATGAGGGCATCCTAGAACCAAGACACAAATCAATTTTAAGGTCCTTTATTTCCGGTTCCCTCAACACGCATGCTGCACCCTGAGACGGTAAGATTTGCCGGGCACAAGTATCTCAGAAAGGATATTACGAGTATCCGACAATCACACAGTTCATTATCTATACAAGCTTCAGCAAGCTTTTAGTTTAATTCGTCATGCTGATACAAATCATACAATGCAGCTCTTTCATTAATTTGCCTAAACTGCTGAAAGTGGTAAAGCATGTAAAACCCTAAACCCTAAAATATGTCAAATTGGAATAAAGAACAAAATAGTCAAGCACATATTGAAAAAGCATGAGCATCAGATGCTTAATCATTTACAAACAGATAATACAACATGAATATATACAGAACATGTAAAACTGATTGACAATCAAATACAAGCTGCACAAGTTCACCTTCTAAGACAATATGTAACATAAAAGTAAAAATATGTATCATTTGCTAGTAAACAAATGGAAGCACCATAATGCCATTAAAAGATTAAAAACTACAAGGTGAATCGTACTTGTGCTGCGATATCTGGGAACGATTATAACTCTGATTTGAGAAGTTTTGCTCTCGGCTTGATGCTAATACATTCATAAGCTAGTTCCTGCTCCACTTGAATGTAATCTCTAGTCTTCAGAACCTGCAAAGTATTTTATCTTCAGAGCAATTATGTATGAAGGAAACAATAGAATGGCAAAAATAAGGAGAAAGTAGAAAAATGGCAAGAAATTCAAGTGATTCAAAACTGATTCAGTTAAGCAAGAGAAAACTTCAGCCTGGAAACTGAAAGAACATACCAAGGTTTCAAAGAACATTCTCGATGCTTCTTTGCGAGTTTTACCAGCTAAAAGCCGATCCACAGAAACATCTTTTATCCCATGGCCAGATTCTTCATCAAACAAAATTTTCAAGTATCTTGCAACTCCCCTACAAAAAGCAATCAATAAGCTTCAGATTGCCTGAGGAGCTTTAATGTAAAACTACATGCTTATACAATCTAGGCTTCATGAATCAAGCACAGAAATGCGTGGAATATAGCATTGTTTAGTGGAAGGTCGAAAGATATCCACTTTCTTATAAATCCACACATACTGCACATTTTCTAACCACCATGGGTTCCAAAACGCCAACAAAAAGGTTGAGCACATGCATTCTGCTTAACTCTGCTAAAGCAACATGCAAGTGTAATTTGCCATGCATGCAGACAGTAGTGTGCAAAGTACATCTCCTTCACCTTTTAAGAAAGGGAATCCACAAGAAAGCAACCATAAGGCTCTGTTTGGTTGGAGACCATCTTGGCCATGACCATGGCCAAAATAACCTCCAACTATTTTATTAAAAGAAATTTTCATTTTTCATTCTCAATACATAAACTTTAATATAAAAAAAATTATTTTATATTATATCTATATAATTTTTAACACATTATATTTAATTTTTTATTATTGTTTTTTTAATAAAAATAGTTGGAAATCATTGAAAGTCATTTTGGCCATGACTTGGCCTCCAACCAAACAGGGCCTAAGGGGCAAAGAAACCAATTTAATCTTGCCATAAAATTTAAGAGCTTGTCTTGAGATATGCGTATGATGGGAAGTAAAATTAGTCATATTAAAAAATTATGTGATGTGAGATAAAGTTAATTGATGTATTGAAAAAAATATATGACATGAAATAAAATAGGATTTTTTACATTAAAGATGGTGTAAGATGTGAGAAAAATTAATTTATTATTATTTTTTAATTTTTTATAATGAAAAAATTATTTATCTTTTGCATAACCAAAATAACGTGAGAACTAAACAGAACCTAAAAGTCAAGAAGGTCAAACAAAAGTAATGTTTAATCGATAATATTCTTCATTTATATCCTATTTCCCTAATTTCCTATTGTAACTACTTATATATAAAGGATGATTGTTTCCTAATTTATTAGCTTTCACATCATAATTACCTCTTACATTATAAAGAGAAAGGTTCTATCACAACTATAAATACACAAATAACTTCTATTCTGAATTCCATTGACCATGGCATCAATGGGGGTAATCTTTATCCACCCTGACCTTAATCACCTCCCTTCACCACCATCACCACACCAACACTCAAAACTACTACCGTCTCCACATCACCTACCTTGTATTTACTCACATCACTTGCCTTGCTTCGTCTCCTCTACTGCTCGCACACACAAACTCCACTCGCACCAACTAACCAAGCTTGGGCCCACTCCACTCGCACTCACACGCACTATATGCATCCACGCACTCGTCTCCAGGATCTCCCACTCTAGCTTGCCTAGATCTTGGCTCATAGGCTATTGATGCGCGATCAAAGACGAATCGTCTTGATTTCTAGATTATCAACTTCTTGTACTCCTATTGATCCGAATTCCTTGGAGACAGAAAAAGAAATTCAATTATTTCATTAAAATGGTTAATAGCTTACTTTTAGATTAAAATGATTAATAAAGGGGATTATTCAATTTTACTTTGTTTCCTTTTTGAAAAGCTATATGTTTCCTTTTGAGCATTCAACAATTAGACAAGCATGTTATTTTATTCTAAAAGGATAATTACCTATATATCACAATAAACTTATCATTTTACATATTACTCATTCATACTTGATAAATTACATAGTGTACACTTTTATTATACTAGCACACCATAAATTACTAAATATTATATTAAACAAACCATGATTGTGGTATAGAGGTAATTTTAGATGTTTTGTGATGCGTGTAATGTTATTTATCATCTATGAATGAGTAATATATAGAATGACAATTTTATTGTGGCATGTACATAATTGCCCCTATTCTAAATATGTTTTTTTATCATTTAAGTAATATTTGATTTACTCTCATTATATTATATGAGTAAAAACTCTATAAAGAACCCAATTATCTTTGAATTTGAAAGATTGGATGAATGAATAAAATATTTTCCCTTTAAATCTAGTTTTCACTCTCTTCCTTTCTTCTATCTTCTTTTCCCCTCTTCCCTTATTCTTCACATACCTCCTTACTTCGTTGGTATCAAAGTCAAAGGATTCACTATGCACCACTAACGTTGCAACATAGTAATAACATCACAATTGCTATCCACCACCCACAATGCTCACAAACTTTTGTTCGGCGTGCCATCCTCCAAGACGTGCTCACAACTGCTCACTTGCAATGTTCCACCAGTTAAGCTCTGCTCTCAATTGAAAGCACACAATCTACAACGTTGTGGCTGTTAATAGTGTTGTACTTCGTGCTTCCTAAGCTTAGCACCTGCTTGACCAAACCTCGGGTCGCGCCCCAACATCTGGTATCAATCTACTCGTCCATATCAAACTTCACCCTTGAACCAATTCAGATCCATCTCAATTTAGCCACACCGTCAATTCAAATCACACTTATTTTAAGCTTTGGATGCCAAAGGAGAAATAAATCACACTTCGATAGTAATCTACCTCACATTAACAAAACTTCATTTATATTTATCAGATTAGATAATTTAGTAATTTACTAAAGTTTACTTCATTTTAAAAAAATTCATTATTTTCTATATATCAAGTTCTTTAAAAATAATAATAAATGAATAAACTCATTACCTTTTAATTTCTTTGAGTTAAAATCATATTCACAACAATCTAGTAAATCAAGTTATCTTAATATTAATGTGATACTGTCATGTTTTACAAGATAGTGCATATCATACTAAGCGAAGCCCCATCCTACCTATGTAAAAACAAAACATATGCTTACTCCATAGTTACAGAGGAATGAAACTCAAACATGATGTCAACCATCTTTGAAAGAGTGCAACATAAAAAGTGAATATAAAGCTCATTGTTTGGGTGAAGTAGTTGCTACTGATTTGAGCCAACTAAATGAAACACACAAATTGCTCATCCAATATGATGTTGTTAAACCGAATGCCAAACTTGAAGCCAAAGACCTGAGAATCCTACAACTCAATCCATGATAATGTTTTCTTAGATTTCATTAGCGAGTCTTAATCATTCATTTCATATACAAATCCTATGTTTTTCCTTGATAGTGAAGAAGAACAGGAAGTTTTGAAGGATAAGAAAGCTAAAAAAGAAAGTCCGCGAAAATATTGACACTAACATTGATGGAAGCAACACAACTATGTATTTACAATCAATTCCTAACTTTCAAAATTTGGACTTGAATGCATACTTTTTAAAATTATCGAATCTTGTTTTCAATGTGAAAGATTTACTCCCCAATTGAAGCACATTAGTGTCTTCTATCACTAACACATGGCGTAATGCACTAAAAACTTCTCAAGCCCGACAGTATCGTAATAAGATTGACATGATTCATTGGCACTTCTCCTAATGAAACTTTATATGCATAGCTGCTCGTCGAATTCAAGTTCTTTTCAATCAGAGGAGAATGATGCTGATCCCTTAGAGGTAAAAAGGAAGTTTGATTTATTTATTATTAATGGGGTTAATAGTTTTCTTTTAGATTTAAATATTAATAGAAGGGATTATTCTATTTCATTTTATTTTCATTTGAGCATTCAATAATTTAGGTATGTTTTATTCTAAATAATTTGTTTTATCATTTAGATAATATTTGGTTTCTTTCCTCTTTATTGTATCGGTAAGTAATGATGAAAGTTTAAAAACATACTCGTTTAACTCGCCCCGCCTTACCCCACCCTAATGGGATGGTATGAGTCTCAAAATTTAACCCGCATAGTAGGTATGAGATTAGATAAGCAAAATCCATCGGAAGGTGTGGCAGGTATGAGTTTCACATAAGTATACTACCACAACCCACTAATTAGTAAAACTTAAAATGAAGAAAAATATAAACTATGATTCTATAAATAACCTTTGATTCTAATTAATTTGGTATTTTGTTGTGTGTGATTTGCATCATATATTAAGCAAATGAGTTTTTGCTTTTTAAAATAAGAAATGCATCATATAATGCACCTCCCAAGGAGTAAAGTAGGGCAAAGTGGGGCGAGATAGGGAACATATGGGTTGTGTGAGCATGGAGACAGGGCGGGGTAGATATGGGGTGGATGCAGGTAATGGAAGCGAGTATGGGTTTTGGTGAACCCGACCCAAGCCTGCCCTATTATTATCCCTGGACAAAACTCTATAAATATCCCAATAATCTTTGTATTCACAAGGTTGGAAAAGTAAAACTTTATCCTTTAAATTTAGTTCTCTCTCTCTCTTTCCCTTTTCAATCTTTTTCTCCCTCTTCTTCCTCCACTTCTCCCCTCTTCCCTTCTTATTATACTAGTAATTACTTTTACCTTATTAGTTCTACATCACCTACAACATTAGACCAATTCAAGAATCACTCAGCCACTAGAACTATTAAGTTTATTGGTTCCAATTATCTCTTATAGTGTTGTGCCTTCAAAGTTTTGGGTATGATAACATGGGGAACTCACTCAGATTCTCTCTCCTCCTCTGGATATTACTGACGCCGCAAAATTCTCCTTCTAGCAAGCTTCTACTTACACTATTCTTACATGGTAACTACCATCCATCACCTCCATAGTTATGTTTCAAGAAACTGCAAAGAGCATATGGGATTTTCTTCACTTTATATACTGTCAAAGATCAAATGTTTCTCAAATTTACTAACTTTATTTTGAGCGGTTATCACTTCAACAAAGGGATCTTTCGAAGTAGGAACATTATACCACTCTCAAGGCAAGTAGGATGAATTACAATAGTACATGCTCCTAACTACGTACCCAGACAAGTGATTAAAACAAAATCATGATTTTCTAGTGACTAAGTTTATATCTAGATTACACCCATCTCTTTAGTCTGTCTAGTTACAACTCTTGGTTCCTGATATAGTCAGCCTTATCTTGAGTTTCACAAGTAAAAGAACTTTCTAGTTCATCATTCACCCACATATAGCACTATTCACATGCTGTCACCCGTCATTCTGGCTAAGGTGTCGTGGTGGTCGAGATGGTCATACAAAAGATCATAGCCGGGACAGAAACTCATTTCCTTCTTGTTCGTATATCCATCTATTTCTAAAGCTCATAGCCTTGATTGATAGAAATAGAGTTTCTGTCCCATCATTTCCTTCTTGTTCGGATACAAAAGCTCATCTGGAGAGATGCTATTCTCCTTGCTTTTTACTTAATAAACTGAACATCTTCTTTTACTACTGATAGTAAATCTCCATATTCTATCCTCTACCCTCAAAAGCCTTTATTTTCTATGGTTCCTCGTGTACTTGGGTGTGTGTTTTGCCCATGGCATTGTTCAGGAGTTGATAAGCTTTCTTCCAAATTGATTTGATGTATCTTTCTAGGTTACTTATATATGATCTAATTCATTCAAACTTTATGTTTCTGTAGATGCTACATTCTTTGAGTCAACCCTCTACTACTCGAGAATCCTCCACTACATTTGCTTCATTTATTAGCTCTACGTAAAGGTAAACAACAATGTACTAGTCACCCATCATACTTCTTATCCTTTAAAGATCTTTCCACTCCATTTCATTCCTTTGCTATGTTTTTATCTATTATGTCAATACCAAAGCCATATCATGAATCACAGCAAATTCTTGAATAGAAGCAGACCATGTACACACAAATGTTACCCTGATCAGCAAAGATACTTAGGATCTAGTATCTCCTTTGCCTGGCGTTCGCCCAATTGCATAAATACAAGTTTACACTACAACCACTAAGTCTTTACATGAATTGTTTGTTTCCATTACACTCTATCAATAACAACTCCACATTTAGCTTAAATATGCAAGATCATTTCTTATAGCTTCTCGTCATGTCTTTTTTCATCTTCCTTTTCTTTTTTTTACATGGGTAAGATCTAATGACTCAATTTTCCAAACTAGAGCTTCTATCGACATACGATTTATGTATTCAAGTCATCTAAACACGCTCTCTTATTTTATCATTAATTGAGGCTACTTCAATCTTCTCACAAATGTATTCATTTCTTATCCTATTATTTCGTGTATACTCACCTTAACATCATCATTTCTATGACAATTTATTTATATGCTTCTACTTTATAGACTAGCACTCAGCATCAAAATACAGCTCGCCTTAATTGAGTTTTTCACTATCGAATTCAAATACGTTGGGACAATTGATCACTACAAGGCCCACCTTATAGTGAAGAGATTTACTCCGATCTATGGCGCAGACTATTTTGAGACTTTCTCTAATTTCCAAACCAACTCCGTGAGACTTTTACTTTCTATCTCTATCAATCAAGGCTAGCAGACTCTTCAGATGGATGTTAGCAATGCTTTTTTATATGGTGATTTTTTTGAAGTTATTTATATAGAGCAACAAGGATGTGTGACTCTAGGAGATAATAAAGTATGTAAAGCTTAAAGTTTATCTATGGCTTGAAACAAAGCCCTAAAGTGTGGTTTGAAACAAAGCCCTAACGTATGGTTTGAAACAAAGCCCTAAAGTAGTAAGGTTGGACAATGGAGCAGTACTACAGGCCATTCTATCTTTCTAAAGCAAAACCTTCTGATTGTGTTACTCTTATTGTATATATTAATATACTCATTATTAGAAGTCATTAGAAAGAGAAGCTCAAAATGAAGTAACACCTTCAAAAAAATTTTGTTACCAAGGACTTCAGACATCCAACGTATTTCTTGGGGACAGCTACTGTTGTATCTTCACCGAGAAAATATGCAATAGATTTACACAGATATTAAACTAACTGGATGTAGACCTTGAACTTCGCACTGATAATGGAGAGCCTTTTGAAGACTTTTCCCAACACAAATACAGTACTCAAAGGGTTTGTAAAAGAAACATGGCCACTTTAATGTTAAGGCTTATTCTAATGCCGATAATGTTAGGTTTTTTGATGGTAAAGCTCTTTGAGTATTGTTTTTGTGTTGGAAAATATTGTAGCATAGAAATATTTAAAAAAAAAACTGTGGAAGATCCAGTGGTGAATCTAAGTACAAGGTCATTCCCCACACCTGAGCTATTAACAATCTGAACTTAAGCCGATTCAACCCCAATGCAGATTGAATTGAAAATTTTCGATATAATCTCAATCCAATCCAAAATATGAACTAAAGTTTGATCTGATATTAATCTGAGCTAGGCCTAGCTCGTTTGTTATTGATTCAAGCTTGATTCAAGCTAAATTCGATTTAACTATCAATTAATTTTCAATATTTCAGTCAAAATCTTAGATATAAATGTATTTGTCCATTCAATTAGCTTAAATTATGGCCATCCATCTCAATCTAATTTTTAGAAATAAAAATAAAAAAATAATCTATATTTAATAGAGTTTAAACAAAACTTATGAAGGAAATTCTAACATATTCATTAGGCTATTTCAAAAAAAAAACATATTAAAGCGAAATATATATAAATTACATATGAATAATATCTTTCATTTTTAAAACGATTTAATTTCGAGTAGGTTGGATCCAAATCTTATGCTGATTCAAGATTGGATTGATAAAAATTTCAAACCATAGAAACAGCTTATTAATTAGCTCACTTGGATCAAGTTAGTTATGATTCGACCCAAAACTCAATTCAACTTCGATCGATTTTTGATCTTTGAGCAAAATTAACAGCCTTAATTCACATGGCATCTAAGATGATGTAAATCAAGACTATCCTGTTGAACATTCTATGGTGATACACTGTGAATGAAGGCTAAATTATTCTACATTTATTTCCTACCGTAATATTTTATTTATTTATATATATATAAAGGAGAATCAATTACTAATTTACTAGCTTCTACATTATAAATGCCTCCAATATTATAAATAGACGGGTTCTATCACAATTGAAAATAAGAGAAATAACTTCTATTTTGAATTTCTTTGATCAATATGTACAAGCACGTTACAAGAGGATTACTAAAGCTAATGGCGTAGTTTCAAGGGAGCAACATAAAGGTCCAAAAAGCCACAAAAAAAAAGCTTTTCAAGTAAGATTGTGAGGTGACACCGGAATAGATCAAACTATAAAACAAAGATAATAAATAAACCAACCTTGAGCGAACAGACCAGCCGTTGTTCTCTAATGATTGAGCTGCCTCCGATTCAGGTTCTTCATTTTCTCCTTCGTCAAATACTTCTTCATCATCCACATTCAAAAAACCTACAAATGGAAACCAAATTATCATTAAGTTACAAAATCCTATAGCAATATGTAATAGATGTTACAATAACTTGTCGCTTATAGAATAAAAAAGCTTTAAAAGAATTACAATATTAGCTTTATTCGATATAGATGCTATCTGTAAATTTACATTATAATCCTCAAGCATCTCTCCACTTTAATTATTAATTACAACTACATTAATTATACTCATACCAAATATTTAAAAGTATCACAACTAATTATCACTTCACTCACAATATCATTTTTGATTTATCAACATTAGTTTCGTATTCACAACTGCATAATGCATGCTATAATACTTGTTAAATTCATCCTGAGCTCTAGAACTTCTAAAGTTCTTTCCATAATTCTAATTTTCTCATACCATAAATGAATGAGAGTAAAAAATCAGTCCAAGATACTAGAATAAGACTAGAAATTTAGAATATAAGCACATTAATATGCAAGTTAAAAGAGTTAGTGAATATTATAATTCATAAGAAAATTAATATTTTATATCTATAGAAAACAAAAATTAGTGAAAAAGTAAGCCAAAAACAGATGGCTTGTATTTTAAGCTTTGGTACTCTAGTGAGAATATAATTAAAAATAGAGCAATTGTAATTCGAGACAAGAATTTAAACAATTATGTAGTGAAAGTTAAGAGAAATGAAATTATTTGGATTAAATAAATGAGCATATTATGACTTAAACGAACAACTTCAAAAACGCAGATTGATTATTTTATTATAAAAAAAATGGGGTACCTTGGATAGTAAAAATTGTAAGGTCATTTTTATCAAAAAAAAAATATAAAATTATTCCAAGTGATGCTTGACTACCTAATAACAATTAATGATCATAGATTTCAAGATGAGAAGCTGGAGAAATAATAGTAAGATGAAACAATGTCCTCAGACTCGATAATAGAATCTAGAAAATGATAACAAAAATATCTTAAGCGAAAAATTCAGGAACTTAAGAAGTGAGATATTAAGATAAATTAATCTTATGTGGCAAACGATTGCTAACTATATACGCAAAGTGATGAAAAATGTATTGAGAGAATTTAAAAAAAAGATTCTTAACAACAAAGATGCTTGCTGATTAAAACAAAATGTACAAAAAAGATTAAAGAGAATAAAATTTGCTATAAAATTAGTGTAAATGCCAAAACAAAAAGAACTAAGATAAGTATAGAGTGCCCTGACCAGAGTCCAAGAAAGCAAGTCAGTACTACCATGAATGTAGCTTTTGAAGATCGATATAAGAAATTCGACATTAAAAAAAGAGAGACATATACAGGCTTACTAAATTAAGAGATAGAAAAACTAAAAAATTGATTTAAGTGAAATGTATTAAGAATAAGGATCAAAAATTTCTTTTCAAAAAAGAAGACAACTAGTATAGATAAATGAATTACTTTAAAAAACTTTTTAATGACTACTGTAGCAGTACACTTGATCTTACTAGACTTAACATCTAAAAATAAAATAAAAATTGCTCTTACACCAGCATATTAATAAAGCTGAAGTTTGAGATGCTTTCAAAAGATGAAATGTAAAAAAATAATATAGCCAAATGATGTTCCAATAAATATTCAAAAATACATCGAATATAAAAGAGTATTTTGGCTCACTAGGTTGTTTTATATGATATAAAGACTAAAATAATGTCAAATAATTAAAAAAGAGTGCATTAGTACAAATTTAAAAGAATAAAGATGACAAACAGGATTATAACTAGAGGAATAAAATTAATGTTATACTTCAAAGTTTTGAAATTTGTGATTGAGCATAAATTATGTTGTGGTATGATGGTATCATAAAATCAATTTAGTTTTATACCAGGTAAATTTATTATTTGAGAGGTTTACATGGAAGAGTTTAGTGAGAGCAAAAAAGTACATTTGATTCACTGAGTTAAAAAAAAGTTTATAATAAAGTTATAGAGATGGTTTCGAGAGTTTTAGAAAAGATAAGGATTTGCATTACTTTATTCAAGTTATTAAAGACATATACAAATAGCTATTGTGTGTTCAAACACAAAAAAGTTTAAGGATTTTCCTACACCTGGTTTACGCCAAGCCTAACTATAAGTATATATCTCATTATATTAGTTATGAAAGTTTTGACATGATACATCCAAAAAAAAGGTGCCCTAAGATATAGTTTACACAGCTGATATTCTTCTTTTTGATAAAACTATAGATTGGCTAAGGGAAAACTCGAGGTATGGAGGAATACCTCATAGTCCAAATGATTTTATCTTAACAGATCATATTTGAATACATGAAATGCAAATGTAGTCAAGATAAAAGCACTTATGTTCATGAGATAACAATCATTGATCAAATTATTAGAAAGAGTAAACGATTTAGATACCTTCGATCAATCATATAAAATGACAGTAAAATAAATGATAATGTTATTAACAGAATCCAAGTAAGATAGATAAGTAGAGAGATGCATCGGGTGTGTTATGTGATAGAAAAATTTCACTCAAACTTAAAGTTAATTTTATAGAACAATAAAAAGATCAACAATATTATATGGTGACGATTGTTAGTTTACAAACTACAAACATGTCAATAAAATAAGTGACGTAGATATGAGAGTGCTAAAATGGATAAGTAGATATACATAAAATGACAGAATGCGAAATAAGTTATCCACAGTGGGATAAAGACGTGGCTGTTATTGCTGTTGTCTAATTTTCTTAAGTCAATTGAAGACAGTATTATTTGATTAAAATTATCATTCTTAGTAACATCTTCCAAAACACTTAATATTATTTAGTATTATTTGTTGTAAGTACACTCGTGACTAAAATAAAGTAAGGACATGAAATAATCCTTGATCGAGAGAGAGAGAAGGAAAAATCTCCATTTAGCAACTAGCTCTAATATTATATAACTATTCAAACCTACATAAACTAAATAGTCAAATTTTATTAGATTTGGCATATTGATGATAGATCCCATAACATTCAATATTACCATAAGGCAATGATATCTGTATAGAATCCTTCCATTTCAAAAAGATAAAAATTTAGATATGAATCGACTTTTGTTGTATGGTTCCAAGTAATTTCCTTAGCAAATAATAATTGAACAATCAGGCAAATATCAAAAATATTTGAAGAGGAAATTAATTAATAATAAAATAATTAATGCAGTAGAATCTTCACCATAGTTCCAGCCACAGAGAAATAAGTAGCAAAGTATAACAGAAAAAATGACCAATAAAAAAATACAAAATAAACAAAAAACAAAATTCCTCATCAAACATGCCTATATTTGCAGTTGCACTTAGTGAAACAATTTTTCATTCGGTTGAGTCTACAAATTATTATAATATTGGGACACTTACATGCATGCTACATAAAACATAGAACATTACACCTTTTAAATATATGATACCCTATAATTCATATTTTGTAAACTGGGCAGCATGTAGGTGATATTTAAAGTTTTATATGGCATGTATGGAAATGTCCACATAATATTCTAGTTGTAAGAAAAGAATAGCAACCAATTGAAACTTAAAAGTGAACGAGATTGTCTCTCTCAGTAATTGAAAATAGCAAATACCTGTGTAGTTGTCATCTATTGCACTGCAAAATTCCTGAAACAAACATTTCAGACAAATTAGAAGAACTGTTATGAAAGCAGATAATATGTCAACAGCATATCACCAAATCAAAATTTACTCCACATACAAGCATATATTGCATGTATCTTACAAATTCATAAGGTTTGAAACATTGCATGATATTTCTTTTTTCTTTTCCTTTTTTCCCCATAATGAGTGAGTATCTTTCTAGGATACAAACAATTGCACAACAAAAAAATATATAAAGCACAGCATAACTGCAGTTAAGAAAACAGCAATTTACTAAAGCATGTAGGCTTACACTAGAATCCCGTGCAGCAGCATTATCTATGGTGAGGCCATCCACTTCCAGACCAACATCATGATTAAACTGCTGTAAGACAAAAGCTTCTTCAGCTGTTGAGGTCACATTATCAATGACATTTGAAAAAGGATGCTTGCTCACTACTTCAACTGAAGTTTCTGTTATAAGGCTTTCCCCAAAAATCTTTTCCTCATTTGTGTTCTCCAAATCATCTGCGAAAGCCATTGGGTTGGGATGCATAGACTCAGTAGCCCCATGGTTCTTGTCATCATCAGCAGGAAGCGTTCGAGTGCATTCCAAGACCTCTACAGCTGAAACATTTTGAGTCGTCTCAGTATCCCTGATAGATGCAACTACTTGCTCCTTGCAAGCACCTTCAGTATCGAGAAAAGTTCCCAAATTCATAACAGGAACTACAGTATCAGCATACACATTTTCCAAGGTATCATCAGCAGAATTTACGCTTTCAACAAAAGCAATTACAGGTTTTTCGGCCTCATCATGCAAAGATTGATTCACCAGATTAATTGTCTCTCCATCAGACTTCACCACATCTGCAATGGTTCTATTATTTTCGGAAACACCTGTCTCTTCAGTCCTTGCGTTGGCTGCTCCTTGGGCATCAGCTTCTATTTCCAACATCGCTAGAGTTTGGTCACCGTTCAGAGGACCCCCTTGAGGGGGCACAGGTCGCTCTTCTACCTGCTTTTGGACATTGAAGTGTGTTCCATCTTCATGAGAACTTTGTTCCATCGCTTGAGAACTTGGGAACTTCCGTGCATTACATTTCTGATCATGCAAACTGTCCAATTCTGCTGATATACCTGTAAAAAGGGAAACCTATCATCATTATACTAAGATCTTTATCTTTCGTTTTTTATGGTCAGTTTTGATTTTCAATATTCCAGATAAAACAAAAGATAAGAATCAAAATATTGTCTTAACCTTGCAAATACAATGTAATACACATATCCCAAAGTGAATTTTTGTTAGTTGCAAACCTAGAGACTGATTTTGCGAGATGTTCTTTATAAAACATGATTTGGTACTGTATTCTTCACAAGACAAGCAAGCAGAAGCATGACTATGAAATCATAGCTAAATTAATGCAAAACGCAAAGCTCATACTAAAGCAGTTCAATGGAATTACAGTAGCATGTGTTTTAACATACTGATTATCTAATATGCACGATGTTCTCGATATTTATATTGCATGACATGGTATAAGGCTTATGATGAAGTGCCGTATAATGAGTTAAAGTTGGTCATACTGTATTTCACGTTGCAAGCAAACTACTATTTCATGAACAACAAACTAACCATATAAAATAGAACGGTTGAACATTTCAAACTCCATTGCGCATAAATGGATCCTCCAAATTTCAGGCCGTGTACAGGGAACCTTTTTCCGCATGCGCCGAATGTCTTCAGTGTTTATTAACTGTTGACGAATGGCACTACCACAGGAAAATAAACATGATTTCTTAATGGCAAGGTCAAATTTCAAAAAAAAAAACAAGTTCTTAACAATATAAGCAATAAAACAGCAATAGATAAGATTCAGTTATAAAAATGTGGATCTCATAGCATGATCAAAGTTTGTCTCCAGTGGAATAAGTAGGATGATAATGCGATAGGAAGGGAAAACAAGAATAGATATAGAAGCATGGAAAAAGGGAAACGTTCATTAATTCTTTCCTCAAAAGGCCAAAAAATACCAAGCTAAAATCGCAATGGCATTATCACCATGCCAAATGCCTAATAGTTCTTACAGTTAAGCTATGCCTAGATTTGGAAAGAGGAATAAAAACAGACTTATTGTGCTTGCTGGCCGTCAATACTTTAGAGTTTTGGATGTCAAGGTAGAGAACTCTCACATCTGCAGAAACACTTCATACATCACATGATGCCATTAGCCAGTAGCTATTAAAACCATCACCAGGGCACAGAAGGATGGTTTGATGAATGACTACAAATATCTCTTCAAAGGAGAAACCCATTAGCTAGCCAAAATTACATCCCATGGTAGTGGCAAAGTCAAGAATTAAGTTACTTGAGACCTCTTAAAAAAGAAACCTAATTCATCAGTACCGCAACAACAACAACAACAACAAACAAGCCTTTATCCCATTGTTTCCATTGCACTCTAAATCATGTATCTCCAAACATATAAGATCCTTTCCGATAATTTCTTATTATCTCCTAACTAGTCTTTCTCTTCTGTTCTTTACATAGGCAAAATCTAATAACTCAACTCTCCTTACTCAAGTTTTCATCGGCCTATAATTTATCATCAATTAAGGCAACTCTAATTTTCTCGCGGGTATACTCATTTCTTATTCTGCTCTTTCATGTATACTCATTATCCATCTTAGCACTTTCATCTCTACAACACTTATTTTATTTATATGTTTTTAATTTATAGACTAGCATACAGTACCATATAACATCATTGGTCTTACTACTATTGTATAAAATTTAACTTTAAGTCTAAGTAAAATTTTCTATCAAACAACACACTCGATGCATTTCTCTATTTTATCTATCCTGCTTAGATTCAGTTGCTAATATCACCATTTATTTCACCATCATTTAATATAATTCATCTAAGATATCTAAATCATTCACTCTTCCTAATAACTTGATCAACAATTATCATCTCACTAATACAAATACTTCTATCTTGACTAAATCTGTACTTCATATATTTAGTTTTTAATCTATTAAGATAAAATCATTTAGACTATAAGGTATTTCTCCATAACTTGAGTTTCCTTTTAGCCAATCTCTAATCTTAAAAACAAGGAGAATATCATTTGTGCAAAACATACACTAAAGAACTCTTTTTTAATGCATCCAACTAGAATCTTCATAACTAATGCAAAGAGATATAAACTTAAAATTAAGCATTGCATAAACTAACTGTATAAGGAAAATCCATAGTCAAATATTCTTGTGTTTGAACAAGCAATAGCCATTTGTACATTTTTTAATAACTTGAATGTAAATAACACAAACTCATATCTTTTCTAAAATTCTCAAAACTATCTCTTAAAACTTTATTATAAACATTTTTTAACTTTTGGAAACCAAATGTAGATTTATGTTCTCCCTAAACTCCTCCATTAAGCTCTCAATAAATAAATAGTTTTCATATTAAATCTACCAAGCATAAAACCAAACTAGTTTTATAATACCATAGTATCACAGTATAATCCATGCTCAATTACAATTTTTTAAAATTTTAAAGTATGATGCACTGATTTAATTTATCTATAACTATCACAATCCTATATAGTGTCTGTATTCTTTTAAATTAATACCAATGTATTCTTTCTTCATTCATTTGGTATTATTTTGATCTTTAAAATTATATTAAACCAAATGAGCTAAGGCACTCTTTCATCTCCTAAATATTTTCAAATATCTAATGGGATATCTAGTTCTACTATTTTTCTACACAATCATCTTTTTTAAAGCATCTCAAATTTCAACTTTATTAATACGTTAAATGTAAGAGCAGTTTCTATTTTCTATCTGAATGTTAAGTCCACTAAGATCAATTATATTGGATATCTTCTTCCTTGAAAAAAATATTTTGATTCTTATTTTTAATGCAATTCACTAGCTTTCAGTTTTCTTGTCTCTCAACTTAATAAGACCATATATGTGACTCATTTTTTAGTGTTTAACTTCTTATACATATCCTCAAAAGCTACATTTATTGCAGTACAAACTCCTTAGACTTTGATCGAGCCACTTTATACTTTGCTAATTTTTTTCTATTCTTGCATATATATCAATTTTTAAGGTAAATCTTCTTTTCTTTAATTTTTTCATTTACACTCTCCCAATACATCTTTCACCACCTTATAAATACAGTTAACCATTAATCACATAAGATCAACTTTCTCCTCAATAAAGTCATAAAATAAGAAAAACTCCAAAATTATTTTATCTTTCTCATTAGTCTCCCCAAACCATACATACTCAATGCTATTAAATTCCTCAGCATTACTTCAACATCCCTGTTTAGATCTTAATAAATATTCTTTATTTCAGAGTGAAACCACTTGTATCGACTCTTTTAAATCATTCCAAAACTTTTACTTTATACTCGCATCTAAACCTACATGGAGTATACATACTAAAAATATCAATAGTTATTAACTAATTATAATTTTTAAACCTATAATGCTATTACCATTTTCTTTGACTTTCACTACATGATTTTTCAAATACTTGTCTAGAATTATACTCACCCCATTTCTAATCTTATTTTTATCAAAGTATCAAAGCTTGAAGGCTAGGTTATTAATTTCTTTAGCTTTCTCTTTCACCAATTTTTCTTGTAAACATAATATTAATTCTCATATGGACCATAATATTCATCAACTCCATTAACTTTCCCATCAGGGACCCTATATTCTAAGTTCATAGTCTTGTTTAAATATATTACCTTTTAGAGTCTTAAACTAGCTTCTTTTCTAGCATCCGTCTATGATGTCAAAATTGTTACTCAATTATCACTATATCAAGGTGACAATATAGCGGCTCTTACACACTTTTCACTAGATTCAATCAATACAACGCATCATTTTCAAAAAACACCCTAGCTTTAGCACAAATTCTTTAGGAATCCATCACCACATTCAATGAAAATTACACACATTACCCAAATAGAAGAAAAAATTACATATCAAACATCAAATCTTGTTTCTAAATAACAAAAAGGAGCTTTTAAGTATAATAGGTTGACCAATGTCTATTAACAAGGCTGGGAATATTTAGGGGGGATCAATTAAACATGTTAATAACCAATTTGTTAGCAAATGCATATAAACTTAGGCCATAAAAAAATAATAGGGTAAATTGCATCCAGACTCCTAAGGTCAAAAGGGAATTGCAAATTGGTTTCAACTTTTGAAAATCTCAATTTCGGTACCTAAGGTTGCAAAAACGATGCAGTTTTTTCCCCTTTATTAAAATTACATCCTTTTTCCTGACCTGATTCGATAAAAAATTTTAAATTTGATCATTATTTTACCATTTTGAGTTGTTTACATTTTGTGTCCTCACCCCTCTAAAAATTTAAAATATAAAACTATAAAAATTTAAAATTTAAAATTTTAAAAAAATCTAAAATTTAATTTCTCATATCACTTACTTTCTCCTATAAAAATTTAAAATTAAAAAATTAAATTATAGTACTTAAATTAATATTCTAAAAGTCAAAAAGTTAATTTTAAGACATAATGATAAAAACTTAACAATTGTCTTAGTTGGGATCAAACTGCAACGCTTTTACTTTCAAACAATATTGAAAGCCTAAGAAACAGATTAAAAGTTCATTGCACGCTGTAAAACGAGTTAAATCATTTATTTATAGATACAAATATCAAATAACAGAAATCAAACATAAAGGAACAATGCAGCCAAATAAACATCAATATATGTGTAGGGCAAGGAAACATGAAATATCACTAAAAACCAAATATTGCATAGAGAAGACATACTCAGCATGTAAAACCATAGCATCGTCCACCAATGCTTTTTTTCTAGGCCTGCCAACCTTAGCACCCGTGCGAGGCCGCTTGTGAGATGATGCTATAGATAAGGTTGGAATAAGACCCGCCTTCACAGATGCAGCCTTCCTTCCTACTGAAGTAATCAGCAAACGATGTTCAAATTGCAATAAATCAAACATGGGATAATTACCTACATACTACAGTAAACTTACCATTTTACAAATTACACATTCATGTTTAATAAATTACATCGTGCACACTTTTTTACACTATGCACACCATAAATTACTAAAACTATTACAATAAACACACCATGAATGTGACATTAAATTTTCACATACTTTGTGGTATATGGAATGTAACTTATTAAGTATGGATGTGTAATATATAAAATAACAATTTAATACGGCATATACGTAATTATCCCATCAAATTTATATATTGTGCTACCTTTGATTATTCAGAATTTTAACCATTATATGGTTCACTCAATATACTTAAAGCAGTTGAATACCTAAAATAGAAGCCAACACATCATCATCATTAGGAATAAAATCAGAGTGTCTTCTGCTTCTTGGAATTCCGGACAGCTTGGCTGAATTTCCATTTTGTGGTACTGCTGTACTGTCCATTATCCGCCGCTTCTTACCTGAGCGATTGCTGATCCTGTCAACACTTCCCTCAGATTCTGCCACTCCCTTATAAACGGTTTGTTGCTCTCGGTTATTAGGAGGATCAACAATACAGGAAGGAGCTAACATCTTTTCAGGTTCAGGAAATGGAGAACTCGAAAAAAAATTCACATTATCCTGCTGAGTGACTTTTGAATGAACTCTACCTGATAACTCATCCAACTGATTAGCAGCAGATATACAAGCAGTGTGCTGTTCTTCTAAATAAGTATCTTTGTCATTAGTAGAACGTGAGTCTTCACCTGAAAAGACGTCAAGATCTATAAATCCTTCGGATGAAATACAGCAACATATAAATAGAAAATGAGGATCAAATCCAATAAATCTAGATCTATAAATCCTTCGGATAAAATACAGCAAGACATAAATAGAAAATGAGGATCAGATCCAACAAACCTTGAACCTCAACAGATGATCCACAAACATGTGGTGCTTCACCCCTAACTGGTGTTTCCAGGCTAGAGCAATCATCCCTGTGTGGCAGTTCAAAGGCTTCTATCAACACTCCGTCCTTTTGGAGTGGATTTGGCTGCTGCAAATTTGAACTACAAGGTCTCAAATGAAAGCCAAATTCAAGAGCAGATGTGTGGCATGTGACACAAGAATCAATATCTTCTACATGACTCGGGTTAACCCTGTCTGATATTTCCACACTTTCACTAATTGATTTTGATTTCTTTCTAATATCTTCCATAGCTCCAGAAACGTCCACATTATATGTAGTTACGTTAGAATATAGAGGATTTGTTTCAGAACTTGTTGCAGGCACAGGATGTGAGTCCAGATTGAATGATTCATGAGAAAAATTTGGAGGATGAATAGCCTCCCCATTATTATGTGTTTGATTAGCTGTTCCATTTGATCCATGTAGTCTGTTTTCAGTACCAGAAAAAAGATTCCCATCGGAAGAACTTAGTACTGGAAAATCAGACCTTGGCTCAATCAAAACTGATTTGCAAACAGGTAAAGCCCCAGCAGTTTCTAGTAAACTCTGATTCAATGCTGCATCATTTGTAATCCCAATTGTATGTCCTGCTTCAGAAAGCTCAATCTCCATGGCAGGACTAACAGAAATCCCAAGTCTGCCGTGTTCCACAGATGTCATGGTTCTTTCTTGCGGACTTAAAGCTGGAATTTCATGAAAACTGGATGGAATTACTTCTTCTAATAATCCAGGAGTTGATGGAGCATGATCCGGCTCAATTAAATTTTGAATTTCCTCTGGGGTAAAAGCAAGATGCGCATATGGAGTAGCATGACAGTCAGGTAGATAACTTTCATTAAGATCTGGTGTTTGAATAGTGTAGTTATGTGGATAAGAAGACTCTTCATTCCTTCTCAAATTCTCAACACTTGGAAAACCTCTGCTGTTATGTTTATCATCAAGAACATCAGACAGATCAGTAGGAAACGCACTGCCTTTTTCTTCATCATATCGCAAATGACCATGAACTCTCCTGCTGGTTGAAGGAAGTGAAGCTTCATCCTGGTGCACTCCACTAAAGAGAAAATTTCACGAGAAACATCAATGTGACTTGACATTGTAAATGCCAAGATATAAAATAATGCTATACATAGAATGATAACCCAAAAGGAGATCGTAGAAAGAGAACACATGAGGTAGCATGCTAAACACAAACCACCGATAGATGGTATTGCTTAAGAGCACATTAAAAGTAAAGATTATAAGGTAATCAGTGTATAGCTAGTTTTTTAAGAAGAAGAAGAATATTTACCCCTCCTTTGAACCCATTGACACAGAAGTAGGTAGAGGTGAGAAATGCTTCTCCAAAAGTAATTCCTGTAAGAAAAGTAGCAATGAGAGTAAACAATGAAATGGTCAAGTACCAGAACATTGACCTGCAAATTCATAGGGACGAAAAGGCCAGACCAATCAAGCAGGGTGGTGATCTAACTTTATATGGAATGAAAAGAATAACATTGTCTATAGAAGCCCCATTCTACCCTATACTAGGTCCTTGAGCTTTGACATATTAGGCCATTCCCACCCTACCCGATCTACCCAAGGCAGGGCAGTGGAGCCGAATGCCCTCAGGTGGATCTAGCTCGCAAGCGAGAGAGAGAGAAAGAGAGAGAGAGACTCATGCTATGCATGTATGACTCTCTACTGGCTCCAACCTTCACATGCATAGTTTGATTACTAGAGAAAACCCCTCATCACAAATTTGAGCAGTAAGTTTGAGAAGAGAGAGAGAAAAGAAGGAAACCTGAAACCAGAGAGAGGCTCTGACTCTAATGAACTTGCTGGCATGCACGCACGCACGCAAAAGAGAGAGAGAGAGAGAGAGAGAGAGAGAAGGGGGAGGAACCAGGGAAGAAAAAGAGAGGGAAGGGTATTTTAGTAATTGGGTAAATGAAAAAATTTGTGCAGTAATATTTTCTCTAAAAAAAAATAACAAAAACCATTAAAAAGGACCAACATGAAATCTTTAAGTCAAACTTAAGGACTAGTTTCAAAACAAAACTAACGAGTCTCAAGGATACAAATTCTAGTTTTTAATATTGTGGACCTATTTGATATTAACCCTAATCTCAAGGACTCGTATGACATTAACCCATATATATATATGTCCATGCAGGAACCAGGATGGTAAAGATGGAGCTTTTTCCAAAATTGATCATCAAAATTCCACTAAATTATCATAAAATGAATATTTAACTCCAATACATTCAGGGGCCAACTGATCACATTTTTATTTTTCAAACATCTAAGCATGGAACCAACTCATCAGGAACCTGCATAATATAAGCAGCTCGGACATTCCAAATCCTTTCAGTTTCAAATAATTAGGTTCACTAGGTATGAATCTTTTGGGTTTTGGTTGGCTGATTCAAACGGCTTCAAGCTGCTGAAGATGTATGAAGCCGAATCCATACACCAAATGGAATAGTTTTGCAACCTGAAGTCCAAACCAATGAAAAAACCTAACAATGTGTGAGGCCGGATAACCAAGCTTTTCACCCAAAGACATTTTGAGCTTAAAAATCACTTCAATAGCCTATAACCATTTCATGATTGTGGTATTGATAACTTCCAAAGCCGAAGCTACTAACAAACGGGCCAACGAATTTCATATACGTCCAGAAGTTGTCCCTAAATTGTTAGTGGCTATGGAAGTGATGATAATGATGAACCAAAAAATTGCAAGTTTATATCAGAAGGAATTGCAATTTAAAATGAACAATCAAAATGAATGGCATCAGATTTTAAGAGAACAAATAAAGAAAATGTTAAGTGGCCAATCCAATAAAGCTCAGAAGTGGTTTAAATGTACCTCATCAAATTCCAAACTAATCTGAGAAGCATCTCCATCACCAAACCTCTCTGCATGAACAATAACAGCATGAACAAGATCAGCACATTAAAAATAACTTCCTTCAAGGTAAACATTTTGCTCAGCACCAACCATCTAATCCAAACTTTGACGTTGGATATGAAGTTCCATTAACAGTATCTTGAAGTGTAATTTGCTCTTTGGTGCTCACATGGTGATCAACAGAATTACTGGAAAATAAAAGTTGGGCAAATTGAATACACGGTATTACTTGCATACAAGCTTGTAAAAGAGTAAAATAAAATGCTTCACATATCCATTCAGGTATTAAGGGCAAAATTCTGAACTGACCTACTAAGCAATGCACTATCAGGAAGCTCAAAATTGTCGAGGTCAAATGTTTCTGGAAGAGTGATAGAATGGTATGGTGCAGTTGATTCTTCAGGAGGAAGATCAACTACTGTCGAACGAAAGGCCTGCTTTATCTTGAGTAAAGCTTCACTACAATCATGGAAAAGATAATTGACCTTTTTTGAGTAAATCCTCACTACACCAAGCAGAAGATGACTAGAGAGCCGCAAAGCAATTGGTATATCAGGAGAAAGAATAGAATCTGCAAACATCATTCCAGTAGGGAAAATGGAATTAGAACATAATTTGAACGAGAGAGAAGATAATGAGACTAACAACACATTTCAGGTCCAATGAAAATAATATATGATATACATGTCACCAAGTTATATGACATCAACATTCCAATGCAAAAGTTTTCATTCATAAAGAACAAAACTCAAAGCCTTGCATCTTAACGTTGCATCATATTTGGAATCATAATATGCACTCAGCACAATCATTCACACTTATGGTCAGATTAATCTGGAAATAACGTACTGTAATGTTTATGCCACAAGAAAACACATTTATTTAAACTTCCAAGAGAAATATATCCCAAACTTCATGAATAAACCAATTAGCCTGGGAATCAATTATCACAAGTTATCAAGCAACAAGCATGCAATTTAACGATATTCTAGTGACGGTTTTTTTTATAGTGGAAAGAAAGCAAAAATCAAAATTACTTTCAATGAAGGAAATTACATGGTCTTATATACAAAGTTAGCAATATGTTGACAAAGTAGATAAAGCAGGGGACATAAGGTTAAGGAAGTCAGCATACTCCTATGAATATTATTTACATGTAAAAATGGGGGAGTGGTGTTGGGGAAGTCCGAAAGGAAAAACTGAATATTGCTTAAATACTACCAGAGAAACCATATCTGCCAACACTACAGATAATAACAGCTAACTAATGAAATGGGATCTGAAAATATAAAAAGATGACTTATTTGTAAGTTCGAAGAAGGTCTAATAATTGATACGGCCTACGCACAATCCATAGATATATGTGAAAAGTAGGATCAACTGTTAAGCAAAGGAGCAAGTAGAACAGCAAAATGCTCAACTTTCCTCTTCAACAGGGGTTTTGTTAGTTCAAGGGTACTATACTGCTATAAAGAGAAAATTGGATAAGTCATAACAGTATCATATGTTTGCCACTTATCCTAATGTATGAAAGAGTTAGAATGATGATTTTCTAATTACCAAATTCTTGTCTGGATTACATCCATCTCTATAAGTATTCCAAACATAGTTGATGACCAATGGCTCAGTTCTTGATATTGTTATTGCTCTTTCTCATGTTCTGGTCACCGAGCTTACCAGCAACTCATGTGTACACTTAGATCATTCAGCTCACACAATGTTCACTCGTGGTCGGAATGGTGGATGGGGCCGTGGTAGACAAACTGGTGGACCCAATTGTGGAAGGAATTCCTTTTCTCCTTATTCAAATTGTGGCAAAACTAATCATCCGACAGATCGTTATTACAAGAAATTTGGCTATTCCCTATCTACTCAACATGTTACTACATCTAAACCTACACCTTTATCACTTGCTCAGCCATGATCTATTACTCTATTCTAGGACTACTATTACTTGATTCCTATGTCACAGAGTACAGCTTCTGCTTCCTAAGTCACTCCCTCAAGAACTGCTTCTATTGTACAATCAAGTATGCCATAGAATTTGAATTATGGAGCTTCTTCCCATATGTCTAGTAATAAACAACTATTTACTTCCCTTGCCTTTTCTTCTCTATCAAAAATTACCATTGTTGATGGAAAGAGAACCATCTCTCTTTCTTCCTTCCTTAGCTTATCTAATGTTCTCTATGTTCCATATTTTCCTGTAAACTTAGATCTTGTTTTGTTACATTTAACCTTACTCATTGTGTTTTTCAGAATCTTCAAATGAAGAGGATGATTGATGGTGGCAATGTTAAAGTTGATGGAGTATAGTACCTATTTAGATCGAGCTCCCCTTAGTTCCCCTTCAGGCTTCCCATGTGTCATCGTGCCAATGGCATGGTTATCTTGGCCATCCCACTCCAAGCCATCTTACATCAACAATTTATACTACGCTGTCTAGTTCAAATTTCAATATGAGATTTGTGAGTCTGGTATGGTAAGCATCATAAAGTGTCTACTAGTAAGCCTCATTATGATTTAACTCAATATGATATTTAGAGTCCTGATCTTGTATCCACGCATTTGGCTTTTGATATTACATTATTTTTGTTGATGACTACTACACTCAAATGACGTAGGCATGTTTTATTTATTTTTCAAATATTCTATCAAAAAATTAAAGTTCACATTTCTACTTTAATCAAAATTCTTCGCACTAACAATGCTCTTGAATATATGCAGATTAATTCTACCTCATTTAGTTTTGCTAATGGGATCATTCATTAAACTTCCAATGCTTACACTTCTTAGGAAAATGATGTTGAGCGCAAGTAACATCATCTGCTTGATGTTACACATACCTTGATGTTTCAAATGAATATTCCTAGATCTTTTTGAGGAGAAGTTTTGACTGCATGTTTCTTAATTAATAGATTATTTACCACAAATCTAAGGAATGTATCCCCTCATTTCTCTGTCATATCCAGAAAAAACTCATTGTCCTACCACCACAATGATTTTTTGGTGTATTTATTTTGCAAAGTCACTTTATCTTGTACCTAAAAAAGTCACCTTGAGCTATTCCTGGACGCTAAAAGGCTATAGGAAGGGCGCGTTAAAACATAAAATTATTCCGGGGCCATAAACTATAGGCTTAAACTTTTAGGTCAGTTGGTAACCAGAGGTTTAACAAAGACAATTATAGAAGAGCACAGATGTTCATCAAATACACGAACTAAAGCAAAAATCACAGCATTTCAGAGCAACAGAGAAAACAAAGTGTTTTGACATTGTTTACATGTGATGGTCCATCGAAATGCCATTTCATGTGGCATAAATAAATTAACAATAAAGAAAACCCCAAAAACCATATGAGAATAGGAGCAGGCAAATAAGAAAACGTTGGGAAGCATAAAATTAAAACCACATACTCATATATAGAAAACATAATAGAAGAAAACAGGACCGCAGCATCTCATTCAAACAAAGCAACCAAAAAATAAAGGAAATTTCGCTTCATTCCACACTTTCAAAAAAACTCTCCGGAAAAACACAGTTTTTATAGCAACATATACTTAACTAATCTGTTGGCACTATCCTGGTTCCACACCTCAAAGCTCCAAAAAAATAATAATAATCACAAACGATGGAACTAGGATGCTACAAAAGCAAGATAAGAAGCAGATGCAATCACAAGATACCAACCTACAGAGACACCGATATCAGTATCCGCGACCTGATTCTTCCTCAACTTCCTCTCCAGATGAGCCGCGATCCATATCGTCCCCAAAGGCCCTTTCTTGGCCAATATGAACTGAGAGTAGAACATTTCTGCGCGCTGCGTTACACACAAACCCTAGAACCAAATCCACTGGTCCATCACTTCTCAAACCCTAGCTTCTCCCACCTTCCTCCAAAACCCCAGTGGATCCCAATTCCCACAAAAGCTAACCCTACCACTCAGATCCCTCGCATGTAAATCCAGCTCAAGAAGACCTTCCCGCCGTAGTAGCCACGGAATTCAGAGCCCGGTGACCTCCCTCCGGAGCTCACCCCAAACCCTAGCACAGCACGAATTCGAGGTCTGCGACTCTGCGGAGCTCTTCTTCGAAAGATCAGAATGGATCCGAGAAGCGGCGTAAGCAGCTCGAGGCCGAGGGAGCCGGACAGCAACAAGTAGAACAGATATATTATATAGATAAATTACTATCCGGTCCCTTGAGTTATATGTACTTAATATTGAACCTTTTTTGTTTCACACAGATCCCTAAACTTCATCTTCATTAATTTCACTCAGGTGCAGCTGATCCTTCTATTATAATTTAGTTAAATATTTCAAGATTTTTCCATCCATAATTCCATATTTGCAAATAGTCATAGAAATAATATTACAAAGATAAACTAAAATGCATATTTTTATCTTATCTGTAATCTAATAATTGAGATGCAATATCATTTTTGAATTTTTATGGCAATATTATAATATAAAAATGGCAAATATATGAGCAATATGACTGTCCAAAAAAGTTGTATTTTTAAAAAAATTGTAGAAGTTAAGATCGATATGTTAAAGCTGATCAAACGTATCTGTGAATTATGCATTGAAATATTTTTTTAAAAAATTGGCCTGCTTAAAAAATCTCTTCCTTAAACTTTAAACTTATCTTATAACTCAAACCACAAGGTAGGCTTAAGCACCAACTACATGCCTAAACTACAAGACAATTGTAGAACCTATACAGTATCTTATTCATGAAAACACTCACAGACACCAGCATTAATTTTACATAACAGCACCGGCCTGGTAGCACAAATAAGAAATCATTTTTCTTTTTCTTTTTTTCTTCGTTCTTTTCTTTTGTTCTCTATTTTGCTTATTGTGATTCCATTTTACAGTAATCTTTGGGGATTTTCTTAATCAGACATCTCGATCTTCAAAGATGAGAAGGTTCTCAGCGGCGAATTGGAGCACAGCTCAGGCCTGATCAACTCTCTAATCTATTTTTCTGAACGATGCATATCATCCGGTATCACACGCAGTCTTTATCTCCTAAAAAATGAAGAAAAAAATTTATTCATTGTGAGAACTAAAAAGTGATATCAAAAAACTTACTACTTATTGTATATTGTATCACATAACAATTGGCAATATGGGAAAGCTACTAAACACCAATCATAAGTTGTCACATTAATGTCATGCCAAAATCAGATTAAATATTATAAAATTTAAACTTCAATAATCTCAAAAGGAGATTCAATCTCATGAGGTATTCTCTCTCAAACTTTAATCATAATAAATTGTGGATTAATTTCTATATCAATAATGATAGAAAACAAAGACAGAGAATATTAAACTCTCATAAACTAACTTTTATTTTAAAAAATTATACATAATCAAAGATTGAAACAAAAATAATTTTAATCAAAAATCAACAATAATCTAATAAACAGATGAGTACTTTTCTAAGTTGGCCTCTTGCCTCCCTCCTTAAGTTAGAAGAGACACAAATGAGATACGGGCATTTTGATTATTTAGTTAAACGAAATTGTCAAAAAAATTTAAAAAAAAATCAATTATGAGGACCATAGCGTAACATATTTATAAAATCAGGAACTCATGCGTAATTTAAATTGAGATGAAAATATACTTCAAGGAGACAACTTAAAATGTATGGACTCATAGTTACACCATTACAATTTCGGAGACCCAATTGTAATTTTAAAATCGTGTGAGTGCAAATTTTTGTCAAGGGGTCAAGAGGTCAAGGGGTGATATGTGAACTCCACGTGGCGCGTCCCGATAAATCATGCTAAGCAAAAGAAAAAAAGAAAAAATTCAAAATTTAAAACTCCCTTATATTTTATTTCATTTAAATTTAAATTTAATTTTTTTATAATTTAATGTCAAATTACTTAAAATAAAATCTATACAATTCATAATAAATTTAATATCTATTTATCTAATACACTATATATATATATATATAATTTTTTTAATAAAAAAAATGATTGTAGCATTTTTTAAATAAAAGTGATTAATTTAATTGATTTAAAAATCATAAAAATTCATGCACATAAATCTGAATTAAAGGTATTATTAGGTGTATGATAAAAAATAATTTTTTTAAAAAAAATTAAAAAGTAAATATGATAAAAACAAAAAGATGTAAATTTTTTTAATAATTTAAGACAATTTTATTCTCACACATTTTGTTGTGAATATAACGGTAAATTTATCTAAATTTTTAAGATTAAAAATTTTAAATATTAAATTATTATTTAAATATATATTATTTTATAGTTCAAATTTTATGAAAAAATATTATATAGATAATATTTAAATTTTTTATGATATATAAATAATTATCTCTACATTTAAATATTTCTTTATTGGCTTGCTATGGGTATAAAAATAATTTTAGCACTGCTTTTTTCGTAAACTTTTTTATTAAATTTTCTCCCAAAATATCCATAGAGCCCTTCCAAAGGATTTAAAAAAATATAAATTTTAGGAAAATTTACAGAATAAAAAAAAGTTTTCAAAACTTATTTTCAAGTCCTAAAATGAACTAGACATACACTTAAATATGATTTTTGGGAAAGTAATATAATTTTTATAGGATTATGTCTAAGTCCAAATTTAACCACAAAAAGATTTAAGCTTTTGCATTATAGTACCTAAATTTATATGAATATTATAATCCAATATAAATTCATCTAAAAATTATGAAATATGGGCAAAACTTTTGAAATGACAATAAAGCCTCATTTGGTTTAAGGATTCTTTTGACCAATACAATTTATAACTATAAAAATTAATTTTATTTCATATCCAACATAAATACGAATATTAAAATTATCTTTATTCTACATCTTATATATTTTTTAACATTAAAATAAAATTTTTCTTGTTAAATTTAAAAAGTAAAATATTTTATCTCCTATCGAAAAAAACCTCAAACCAAACGAGGCCTAAAGGTCCCATAGCATGCTTGGATTCAAATATATTATGTATAAAATTGAGGCTCTTATTTGTAATTATACATATAAGCAGGATTTCTTGTCTACAAGCTTCCAAGGTAAGTATTTTGATATTGGGGAAATTATATATACAATATCAAATTTAATAAATATTACAGATTTTACATCTAATTCTCAAAAATTTCAAAATTTATAAAGAATTTTAATTACAAATTACATTTTATATATTCCATTTGTTCTCGTTGCATTACCTTATTGAAGTTTGTTCTTTATTTAATTATGGTAAAAAATTTCAAATTCTAATCATTAATTTAAATGAGATAGAAATCGATCATTCAAAAATAATAATAATATCCAGTTATCTGTAATAGATTGACGATGATCTAAAAGTTAATTAAAATTAAAATAGATGATACTATCTAAAGCTGATCAACTTCAATATTAAGAGCTAGAGCATCTTATGTCAAAAAATAATTATAGTGTATAAAAAAATATTTTGTTCCAACTAATAATACTTACAAATAGTAATTAGTTGTATAAAATATAATTTATAATTAGAGTTCTTTATAAATTTTAAAAATTTTAAAAATTGAGTATAAAATCTATAATATTTATTAAATATGGTGCTATATATGTGAATTTTTCTTTGATATTTAGAGTATGGTGTAATAGTAATAGCAGAACAGGTCTGTAGATGTAATTTTCCAAAGACAGAGTCAGGAATAGCTGTAGAAGTGTCATGTGATCATTTCTCAAAGATTTTTAAGGTTTATGTCTTGGTCTAGGACCTAAGTGTAATAAAGTAATGTCGAGGAAATTCATCATAATTTCTTAATACGCATAACTTTATTCAAGCGTGATCTTAAATCTACATATTAAATATTTAGACTCGACACAAATATAAAAGGTACATTAAAAGATATATTAATTTTAGAGTATAATGAAATATTTGTAAAGTGTTTATCATTTTCAATCAACTTACTTATCATTCAAGACCCATAAGTAAAACTTTTAAAGGAGTTTTTAGAATTTTAGGGCATATTATAGATATTTCAAAACTAAGAGTCCTTTAGTGCAAACTCTTAAATTCTCAGTCTGAGATTTTCAGATCTTTTGAAAACTCATCTGTAATTTTCCCACAAATTTAGTCCTCCATCTCAATGATTTTAAATTTAGTTCTCTCATTTTGGCCTTAAAAGAAATGTCAGGACTAAAGAAATATACGAAACTATTTCGAGTCCTTTTATATAATCTCATAATTTTCAGTCAGTTCACATTGTTCACTGGGTTTTGGCTTGATAATGACATTCACATTACTTTAGGTACCACAATGCAAAACAACTGAACTTTTCATTATTTAATTTAGAATTAAATAAATAGCACGAAAATCATATACTTCCCTAAAAATAATATTTAAATTTTTATATAGCTAATAAAATAAAAACTTGACATTATGTTAAGCATAAAATTACATATTTAAATCGATAAAATTGATAATTAAGTTGACTTCAAGTTTTCAACCAAAAAAATGGCTGAAAACTGAATAGATATTAAGAATATTTACATAAATATTGTCTAAAACTTTAGATATTATAAACATAACATTCTCATCACAAAATTTCAACCGTAAAATAACATATATTTAAACGAGAATGCATTATTAAAAATTTTGCGAAACAAGAACATCAACACCAAAATTATAAAACTCAACCGAAACTACAAAATTTCTATTGTTTCTGATCAATTTGATCAACACTGATACGAAATCGCTACTAAATTTTAGTTTCAGTACACTCGACAGTTTCAACAGTTTCATCAGAGTTCCAACCAAAACGGCTAACACATCTTTCAAAAAAAATAATATTCGGTGATTATTGTTAATAAATTTTATTTAAATTTATAAAATTTTAATAATTTATAAACAAAAATGAAATTGTCAGTACCGAAACTAATGAAACTGCCGAAACCGACACTTTCACCTTGCGAACGAAACAGAAATCGAAATTAAATTTTAAAACTTCAGTAAATACTAGGGGTGGCAAAATGGGTTGATGGGTCAGGTTCGGGTCGAACCCGAATCCAATCCAACCCAAATAGCTTCAACCCGAACTTAACCCATTTATTAAATGGGTCAAAATTCATGACCCAAACCTGACCCAATTAATAAATGGGCCGAGTTGGTGGGTCGACCTGATCCGTTTATAGGGCATTTTTTAATAAATACCCAACCCGAACTCTACCCGACCCAATTATGCTCAACCTAAACCCGACCAGTTTAATAAATGGATCAAAATTCATGACACATACCCAAAATTTACGAGTTGAGTTTGAGTCAGATTCACGGGTCGGGTCATATATTGCCACCCCTAGTAAATACCCCTAGAAATTAACACTCCAATAAAACAATGTTTAAGTTTCAGTTACAGAGCTGTTTTGGATTTCGAATTTTCATAATATAGGGAGAAAACAAAAGCCCCAAAAACAAGAACAATGATAGGATAATAAAAAAAAAAAGTTTTTACCCGTATGACACAAAAAACTTCAATATTTACTTATTAGACACCCTAAAATTAAATATTACATGACACACTTATTTATTTTAATTTTACAACCAACACACCCTAATTAAAAAATTCTTACATTTTATTTAAATAAATCATACTTAAGTTATGTTTTAACTTAAATAAAGTTCATAGGAATAAAATCTAACCCCTTTTGTATCTTAAATTAAATGTAAGATTTAAGTTAAGGTGCACCGAGAGTTAGATTTTATTCTTATGAACTTTATTTAAGTTAAAACATAACTTAGGTATGGTTTACTTAAATAAAATGTAAGGATTTTTTAACTAGGGTGTGTTGGTTGTAAAATTAAAATAAATAAGTGTGTGTCATATGATATTTAACTTTAGAGTGTCTAATAAATAAATATTGAAGTTTTTTGTGTAATACGGGTAAAAATCTCTAAAAAAAAAAACATTAATTTTGAATATTTTAGCATTCAAAATGCTACATTCCACAATATCTAATGACTGATGCTTACAACTGCATGATATGAATCCAAGAAAAGAAAAAAAAAAGGAAATAAATTAGAAAAAGAGTAAATAAGAATTCAGCAAGATTTGTTGAAGAAATTGCAACCAAATTACATCAGAATTCCAGCAGCATTATCAAGAGCTTTCTTGCAAGTCCTGAACTTCTCAGCTAAAGCTGGATTTGCCTCCACAACATACTGCTTGATGAAGACCACAAGGCT
>KZ451982.1:8629067-8705712 GCA_002786265.1 Apostasia shenzhenica
TTTGTTCTTACGAAATTACTCGAATTCTTATCAATATTTAATACGTTTATTTGATGACTTTTGGCACCAAAGGCACCACATACTAACTTGATCGTAAAATAGGAATTTAGATAAATTTAACACTATGGTGCGTTTATTTGTAAGGTTAAATTTAAGAAGGTTAAACTTAAATTTAGATAGAGATATTTTTTTATTAAAAATTGTGAATAATGTGAAATAAAGTTAATTATTATATTGGAATATGTGAGGGATGTGATATAAAGTTAGTTATTATATTGAAATATGTGAGGGATGTGATATAAGTTAGTTATTATTTTAGTAATATGTGTAGGATGTGAAATAAATTTAATTTTTAATATTAAATTTTATGTGTGATGTGATATGCCTGGTTAAAATTAAACCAGGTTAATTTTAAACTCCTAGACAAATGGGTATAAGGTGATAGAAGGGCCATACAGCAATAACACATTAAGTTGAAGGACTTAAATGCAACAATTCAAAACCCGTAAATCCTGTAAATCAGAGCAAAAAACTCTTAAGATTTTAAGGATATATAAGCAATTTACCTATATGTTTAGGTTCATCTAACCAATAAAGTGACATTAGCAGGTGCCATATGTAGAATGATTCTGGAGTCATTGATATAACTAAAATTTTAGTTGCATTTTTGAAGTCTCATTGGCTCTAGCATTATTAGCAAAAAAAGATACTGCAAAATTTGCATGACAATAAGTGCCAATGTGAGGTGGTAAAGCCAAGAAAATCACGGCATTCACATACAAGTGCTTCAAATTTGACTAGTTAAAGATTTGATAAAAATATAAAATTATGAAGTCTTGGCAAATTTTAACTCGTTTATTTATTTAATCGTGTTCTAATTTTGTGCACAACTTTGATACTTAACTTTAAATTATTCTTTTTTTGAGAATTGCCTTCCGATAAAAGTTTCTTTTTTTTATTATTGTTTATTAAAAATCCTTAAGCATAAGTTGAAGATTCATCAACAAGGTGACTGACAATAATAATTTATGAAGCACCGATATTTTATGAAACAGAACGTATTCATATCGCATTCATATCAGATATCAATACTCCTTGATAATCTACAGATATATATTTGATACGTCACGTGGAGTATCAATTTTTATTTTTAATTTTTAAAAAAATAATAATCGTTTAATACTTCCCAATATTTCTAAGGATCTAATTAAAGAAACAAATATTGGATCAATCAGTAGGACCACCCACGCAATAAATTATAATAAAGATCTCATATATAAAATACAATTTATGAAAAGACTCAAACTTTAACATTAGAAGAGTAATACACTAGGCTCACGCAATTAGGATTACAAAAAGTATCACGCAAATGTTACGACAGTAGAAAAGATTTGATATACTTAAAACTGCTACATCTTTTACTTCAGCTAGCCCTTTTCACGGTCTTACAAGCGGCAATAACACCAACCAATACTTTATTGTTGCTTCCGTTAGACACTAATCATCTTTTTTTCTTTATCTCAGTCAAGCATGTATTGCGAAAAGGATTGCCTATTTTGTTGTCTATGAGTCAAAGAATCGGAGAAAGAAGACGATGCGTCTACTTTAATTTAAAAGGAAAACATATATATAGGTTAAAAGTAGTTTCACTACAAGCTGAACTCAGCAAAATGCCTTCAAGCCAGAAATATGAGACAGAAATTCCTTAAGAATATAATTCAACCAGAGCGATTTATCGATCTTAGATTGCAGGGCACAGTTAAGGAGAAAAGAAAAAGAACACACACCTGCAAAGTGAACTTGTGATTTTTATCATGGCCACAAAACTTTGATGCCAAAACAGTGTAATATTTGTTGAACAACTTCTCCTGCAAGCAACACTCCACGATGACCCTCATTATTTCCCTGTCCTGAGCAGTTCATTAGAGAGGAGGTTACAAACTAACTGACAAGGAGCAAACAAAAAAAGAGAACAGAAGAGCAAATGGCCCTAACAAGGCTGAAATTTTGAAACTCGAAATGCTCAAATCCCTATAACTAGGTTTGAAATATATAAGTTATTTAATGTGTATATGTGTATTATGAAAAGTTTCTGTTCAAGCCCAAAATCAAATAGAAAATTGCTTGATCTCAAGTCACACTGTGTCACTCGAATTTGACTAGATGCAAGCCATTACAAAACGCCACCTACCTGTTTCCCAGATAAACCTAGTCTCAGAATCTTCTCAAAAGTATCAACATAGTCTTCACCACTCATTATGATACAAAATATTGCTCTTCTTATATCAGTATTCATCCTTTGTGCCGTTGCAAGCTGAACGAGCTTTTGGGCCTCTTGAACCTCCTTGTTAATGGTACCGGCCACATCTTCAAGATTGGCCAAGCTCGAGGCATTCTCACCAGACAGCCACCACTGTCCTTTCTTCTCCGGATCAAGCAGCTTTTTCCATGTCAGACCTCGAAGAAGAACATCTTCTGCTCTTAACTGCAAAAATATAACTATGAGCGAGAAATGCATATCAAACGACTCAATTAATAAGCATCTTAGAGAGCAATGTGGGACAAGTAATACTTCTGTAATATGCTATCCCTGTAATACAAATGCATTAGCACTTTAATACCAAAGAGATGGTCAATATACAATAGAAACTAAGCAATTCAAAAGACCTTTAATAGCCATTTCTTTATTCGAACATGATGAGCCGGATCCTCTTTCGATCTTTTCTTGTTGTTCTTTATATCACATATCGTCTCCAGCATAAATTCCATCTGCAGAGAAGTAAAGAAAAATCTTGCAGAAAATCAGAGTTCTAATAGAAGTAGAACCGTGCGAATTGTAGCCTACCCTTTTATTATGCATTGTGGAATGCCCTTCTTGCTTGTTCTGAGAATGAGACTTGATTTCGTTCACTCTGTTCTGGATGTTAAGAACAAAGTCTTTCATGGAACTAGGCTCATCACCTCTTAGCTTCATTCCACAACCTACTCAATTTAAGTAGCCTCAAATTTAATACAAAATTCAAAAAAAATAAAATGATAAGACAACAAGCAAACAAATCAAAATGAGCATAAATTTGAGAAACTTCGTAAGTCAAATTAACATCTTAAATATAATTAGAAACATGGTGAAGCTATGATGAAAGAGGAGCTGACACTGTAGGAATGTCAAGATGGTGGAAACATCCAGCTCTGTCAAGCGTTGGCTTAAGACATCGAGAAGGTCATATATGAGATCACTGCAGGATGGAAGAGGCGGAGTTATTTAGAATGGAGAATAACGAGATCAAAAGCATGTTCTGAGATCAGCTGCTCATCAAAGATCTAGCCATAATTATAAGCATTTTTAATCCCATCGGCACTGACATCCGGATTCAAGTAGAGCAGCAAAAAAAGATGAAAGGATTTTCTGCACATAATTCTTATTTAGATTGGCTTATGTTTATACCTAAAGTTTTTTTTTATTCTGAAAGTTAGATTGGCTTATGTTTATGGAGAACAATAAACCCGACATCTTAAAACCTCTTAAGCACCAATTGAACGCGCATTTATATTAAACTCCAAAATTTCATAGTAACTTGAGCACTTAAACAAGGGTAGCACTTAAAGGTTTGGAAGCTATATTAGTGAGTATAGTATAGGGTGAATAAACTGTTTTTTTTTTTGAAACGTAAAATGATATGAACGTTTTTTTTAGATGCAAAAATGATATGAATGTTGATTATGTATTTGTGTAGAGAAAAAAGGGGCAAATAAAAAGAATCAGAATTCAAATTGCGAATAGGAGATCCAAGTAATATCGTAAAAGATAAGATTATTAAACCATTAGAACAATGTCCAATAAAAACACTTTAATAGCTTTAAAATTCCACTAACGCATGCTTGAAAAAAGAAAGTATCTTGGTATAGCCAGTGAAAATGACGGAAGTTCCAGCAGCTTCAAAACAAAAAGGATCACATTGGAATAGAACGTACCTAGAGCAGATACCAAAGATATAGAAGAAGGAGAGTAGCAAGGTAAGGTTTCTCAATGAAAGGCCATCCTCTTTATGGTATTCATCCTAAAACGTAAAGCTCATTTAGCTATATGGAGGCAACAGAAAAAAAAAAAAGTTCAACCAATACCAACATAAGTATTACGTTAAACTGAATTCCTTAATGTGAAATAAGTCAGTTTATGGGTGCTCTACCTCAAATGATTTAGCAACAGAAACTATGAGTTTTGCACTGAAATCAATCCCAACCAGGCAGGCCAGGCCAGCAACAAAAGCAGCAAAAACAGCAGCATAACTACAGGAAGACAAAAAATGTTTTGTTGTTATTTGTTACATTTAAATTTAACTGGGCGCTAGTAAGGAGAAAAGCCAAAGCAACATAATCGGTTTTAATGAGTATATTATCTGAAGCACGGTGGAATGTAAGTGCTGGTTCTACACAGAATTTCATCCCATATTTTGGAATGAAGTAGAAAAAATGTTCAAGTTACAAATTACAGGTAAAAAAAAGGTAATAAACAACGAGAAAGGAAATGTATCAAAGTAGGGCTTTACTTTTCCCTTGTCTTATTTGTTTCCACTGCCTTCCTTTCCCTTGCCCATCCTTAAAATCAAGGGAGTACCCAAACTTAAGAAGAAAATAGCCATTTCCTAGCAATAGTTATTCATGGGACCCAAACATTTTTCCGCCCAGGAAAGAGTCTGCTAATTGCTAGCCAATCATAACATGAAAAAGACAGATTTGCAAAGAATCATGGAAGATTAGACTAATGTAAGAATATGAATTATTCCTAGGCCATAACATACATGATTAAGCTTGTAGCTCTAGTATTGGAGCCAAAAGTTTTAAGTTAAAGAGTCTTGTCCCCAAATTATCTCTACCATAAAATAATAATGAAAAAAAAAACCATGATGAATTAAATCCACACTGGAAAGCTAATAAGCTCACCTGTGAGTGGGTTTGTAAAAATAAAAAAAATTAGGCCACAATCAATAAGCTTAAGCTTGTAGGTCAGTTGGTTACTAAAGATTTAACAATTAACATCAAACATGACGTGGATTGTAAGATAGTAAAAAGAGACTCATAAGGAAGCCCAATATAATTAAAAATACTATTAATGAAGGATTCATGTAAAATACATTAAGACTAGCAAAATGAGAACTGATAGAACATGTAAAGGAATAGTTGATCAAATCATAAAACTACCTTATCGCAAAAGCTCAGTTAACCAAACAAGGTATTAAAATAATTCATGATTATTTTTCCATGCCCTTAAAAAATTGACTGAAAAGGAGAATTATTCCTTCTTTGAAACTAATTCGAGAATTACTCCTCCTTTGAAAAAAATCGAGTACTATACCTTTGAAACAAAATAAAGCGAAAATAAAGATCTGAACAACATTTTACTCAAATAAAGTAAATTGAGAGCTCAGTGATTAGGCAAACGTCATCTCTCAAAGGAAACCCAAAGATTAATCTTAGACATCTAAAATTTCTAACACTTGTAAGAGGGAATTGAACACAAAGGATCTCACTGTTCATTGCCTCGTGGCCCTTCCACACATGATGCCACAACCTCCTCACCAATAATCTCACAACCAGCACTGCGAGTAACAGTCTGTTAAGGAAGTCAGTCAAATGTGAACAAATAATAAAAATAAATAAAAAATTATTTCGGATGATTAGCTTGTCTAATTTGTGAAATAGAATAAAGGTACCACATGTAAGAAAAAAAAGTAAGCTGTGAAATTTGAAGGAAGCATAAACACAAAGTACCTGAAAGATTTCTGCAACTTCTCCTGTAATTGACTCCACGTTTGATTCAGAGAGCCTATTGAGTAGTCCTGAAATAAACTTCAAATGTAAAATTTATATAACAAAAAGTTATAAACCGACACTTTTGAACCAAAAATCTGAAACTAACACTTTTAAGCAATAGATACCTCTAACCCTGCGGCGAACTTGTGCATGCTCTTCTGATTCACTTCTACTACAAGCTCTCAAGTGGGGAGCAATGTATTTTACACTGGTACCAGACGTCATTTCTTCCATATCAAGTGCTTCATGTTCTTCATTTAAAACAACATGCTGCTCAACATCATCACCGGCCCCAACATCAAGGAATTCTGTCTCTACATGCTTAGTTGATGATTTTGAAGACTTCCTTCTCTTGCGTTTCTTACTTTTGGTGATATCCCCAACATCCTTATTGCTTGCCTTGACCTCATCTTTAGAAGCCACATCTTCATATGTCCTGATTTCACCTTTCACGAATTCATCCATCTCCTCATTAGGTACATCATCAGGTTCTACATCTCTGAAATCATTGAAAGCTGGATCTAATCCAGAGGCTATTCCCTCAATAAATAGGTTCAGCCCATCATCTACGCCACCCAGTTTCCCAGCCTTTACCTTCAACTTCTTTGCCAACCTCAACTCCATTTCACTGTCTTCCTCTGCATTGACTGCACCCTTGCGCAACTCCATCTGCAAGTATTCATGAAAATTGCTTTTTGGATTCTTCACCAAACTTTTATTCACTTTATCAACAGGCTGAGAAGAGCTGTTCTGGCTCTTAGATTTCTTCTCAATGGACAGATTCAAAAGATTTGAACTCGGTTGCGAAACATTGAGTTTTTTTAGCTCCTTTTCCCTTATTACGTTCTTTCTCTTACCACTCTGAGTTGGAAAGGCATATCAAAATCAAAAATACATCAGATTCTGATAATTCCATGCTAATGGATAGCATCTTTAATCATGAAGCTAATCATTCTATCCACTCATTAAGACAAATCAGATGAAGAACCTACAAAACAAAAGGAAAAGGACCACCTGATGCTGAACCCATGAGTGGCATCGTCTCATTCGCTTATCCAACCGAGCTTCTTTTCTCCTATCCTTGCGTGACCTCGCTTTAACACCCTCTGCGCAAAAAATAGAAATAAACAATAACATCCAATAGAAAGTTAGAACCCTAACAATGAAAAGACTATTTTTACCACATTCATAGAGCGAAGACAGAAAGACCAGCCTCTTGCTTAAAACTTACCCATATTCTCACAGTTATCTCAGATAATGAGGCCGGATGGCCTCTCCAGTATCCACTATCCTTTTATTCCAAGGTGAAAGCAACAAGGGCGAGATCCGCCGACCTAAGGCCTTCACCTGGCATCCAGCCGAGATTGGCTCAACCACTAAGCCCTCAAAGCGGATCAAACCCCACTGAACGGACCCGCCGGATATCCCAGCTCGGTCACCGCGAGGCCTGCGTCCGATGTGGTTGACCCTCGCGCTGGATCGGCAAAATCGGAGGAGGTAGGGCGGCGCGGCGCGGCACGGCGTTTGATCGGCGGACACCAGCTTGAAGGTGATACTAATGTGCGCCAATCAGCTTGAACCCACCCTTGATCCGGGTGGGTTACAGCTGTAGTCCCCGGAGATCAGGTGCGCCGCGTCTGGGTGAAAGGATCCCAGTGCTCACCTGCAAAAAGAACGAACGGAAACGAGAAGAAGAAGAAGATGATGAAAGGAGGAAAAAAGCGTCGACTGCATTCACACCAAAAGGGTTTTATACCGGGCGAACCGGCCGGTCGATGATGTCGGTCCGGTCTAAATCCGGTTTAAAATAAAGAAAAAAAAATATCATCCTCAAATATTAATTATCGGGTCAGGTTCGGGTCAAACCTGAACTTGACCCGACCCGATTCGGGCCAACCCGAACCCGACCCAAACTCAATTTCGGGTCAGGCCTTCAACCCGAATTTGACCCGATCGGGTTCGGGTCAACCCAACCCGACCCAACAATCAAGTCTCTTTTTCCCAAGTTTGGTCTCTAATGCAGTGAAAAATAATGGTAGTGGGAAGAGGCAGCAGTTGGAAGATAGGGAACACACATGCATACATACACAAATGAGACTGAAGCGAGGCCGGCGGGCTGCTGAAGAGAGGCCGGCGGACTGAAGCGAGGCCGGCGGGCTGAGGCGAGGCCGGCGGGCTGCTGAAGGGAGGCCGGCGGACTGAAGCGAGGCCGACGGGCTGAGGCGAGGGCAGCGAGCTGCTGAAGACGACGCTGGAGAAGAGCGACGCTGGAGAAGAGAGCGCAGAGAGATCGAAATCTCTAGATGATCGATCTGCTGAAGAGAGGCTGACGAGCAACCCTAAATCTCCGCCTTTGCTTTAGCGACAAATCACGCCGTTTGATTTCGATCGGACGATACAAAAGCACGGCGTATGCGGGTATCTCGGATCGGGTTTGGGTTATCAGGTCAAACCCGAACCCAACCCAAAATTATTTGGGTAAAATTTAATAACCCGAACTTAACCCGAAATTTATTTGGGTTGACCCTAACTTGACATTTTCGGGTTGGGTTTGGGTCGGGTTATCGGGTCGGGTCTATTCTTGACATAATTTGAGTGGGATTAAATTATCTCACTTTTAAAAAATTTTAATTTTTGAAAGGAATATAAGGCTGCGAGAACCAAAATAGTATTAATTTAAAAAATAATAATACTAATAAATAAATTTTTTTAATCAATTTATACAAATTTTAATATAAAAAAATATTATTTTACTTCACATACTTAATAATTTTTAATAAAAATATCAATTTTATTTTTTACTTTCTAGATCAAAATACTCGATTTGAATATTTTGATTTAAAATATGAAATAAAGTAGATACTACTTTCCTTACTGAAACTTTTATTAGCCTACGATTTATATATCCAAACCATCTAAACTAATTTTCTATGAGCCTATCCAGAATTTAGGCTACTCTAACTTTCTCGATGATATATTTATTTTTCATATTTTCTTTTCACGTAAACTCAGTTATCAACTTTAACATCATTTCTGCGGCACTTATCTTATATGTGTATGCTAGCATCTAACACTATATAACATCGCTAGTCTTACAAATATTCTATAAAATTTAGCTTTAAGTCTAGCTAAAATTTTTCTATCGCATAATCACATATTGTTCATCTTAAAAAAAATAAGCATTTTCAAAATAATAATAATTATTATAATAATAATTAAGGTAAATTGCACAGGAGCCTCTGAGATTAGAATAGCACTGCAAATAGGTCTCACATTTTGAAAAACTTAAATTTGGGTCCCGAATTTGTGTTTGTGCATTAAGCTTTATTAGATATAATTTGTTCAGAGTGATTAGTGAAAAAATAACCATGAATATTATAAACCCAGACTGCAATGAAAATTTTCACGAGTATCAGAAATTTTTTTTTTCTTAATTTTGATTCTCACAAAACAAAGCTCAAAAAGAAAGGACAGAGGAAATTGTGTTATTTTGCAAAGCATTTCAGAAAATATAATCATTATTTTACATAAACTTACATTCTTCGAATCAGTTTATTTACGAGTCGCTTAATTAAATATAATCTTAATACCATATCATATTATTTAGAAAAATAATTATTTAATTTCATGATATTTTTAGATAACTTTATAAAAAATTATAAAACTGTTAATCAAAAAATGATATTTAAATATCATAATATTTATATTTAAATAATATGATATAATATCATGATAGCATCGAATCAAACGCCCCCTTACTTTCATCATAGAACGGATCATTAATTTATTTGTTTAATCATAGCGCAGAAAATCTTCGAGAAAATAATTATCAATATGCGTCGATCCATCGACATAGTTTTGTATAATACATGTTGGACAAACAAAAACAGAGATTTTCTGCCAGGGTACATTGAACAAATATACTAATTATTTCCACCATAAGATTTGTTAATGATTCTAAAAGCAAACATTCAATTTAAAAATTTTGCAAAAAAATGCCTTTCCACAATTCAAACAAGGTTAAAATTAATATAAAATAAAATAAAATTCTTTAAATATACTTCATAAAAGGGGAATTACCAACATATTAAATAAATTTAATTATTTTATACATTTAATACTCAAATTTTAATTATTATAATCATAATACAAATTTATAATATAAATTATATAAAAAATTATAATTTCTATATAATTTTTATAATTAAATATAATAATAAAAATTTGAACATCAAATATATAATATACAATAACATGTATATAATTTTCATCTTTATACAAAACAACGCAGATATTCTCATATCAACCAACTTTGTTGGCTGTTTTCTCGTGCAAAACATAAATTTGATGTGTTTAAAATTTGTGAAAGATTTAAGAAATAAATTAATTTTAGTATTAGAATTTAAATATTATTTTAAATATTATTATTTTATATCATTTTTGAATATTATTAAAATTGTATATGAAATAACTTATAATTAATTTTAACACAAATTTAACCTAAGCAAACAAACAAAATAGCCCAAACGACAAATATGCGATTAATTTTAATCAGAACTAAAAGTAATCTTATACATCACACATAAATTTTAATATTAAATTAATAATATTTCAAATTTACACATTATTCTCCATTTCACGTAAATTTAAAAAATAAAAAACTATTATTATTCCGCATCCTATAAATAAAATAAATTTATCTCTTTACAATAATTATAAAGATCCTAACTAAACACATTAAAAAAATACCTTTATACATACTTTTCACAAATAATATTTTAATTAAGTGAAATACTTTACAGCATAAAAAATTTGTATTAATAGATAAAAAACTGAATATATGGAATACACAATTAGATAAAAAAGAACTGATATTAGTGAGACAATTAATGATCAAATTAGCAAAAAAAAACATTTTAAATATACTAGATCAATCATATAAAATGATAAAGAAATAAGTAGTGATATCATCAGTAGAACAATAATAGGACATCAAGAAACTAACATATAAAAAGAAAACATATAAATGAAACAAGTCTTATAGACATCAAGAAACTAACAAAGATGACTGAGTATATATAAAAAAATAAATTGAAAAATAAACATATTCTTAAGAAAATTAGAGCAACATCAACAGAGAATAAACTTAGAAAAAATTAACTTAAATGATTTGAAAATATAAATCATAGACCGATTAAAACTGCAATACAGAAAATTGAGTTATTAAATTTTGCTCATGTAAAAAGAAGAAGAGAGGCCAAAAAAGATGAGGCAAAAAACTATAAGAGACGATACGCACACAGAGCTAATTAAGCATTTGTTAACAGATAGTGCAATGAAAACAGAAGTTTAGCCAACCCCACCTAGTGAGATAAAAGCTTGATTATTGTTGTACTAGTGAGTCCATTGTACAACATATAAATGAGCTAAATGAGAATTTATTAATTGATATAGTATAATTGAAATAAAATATTCATGTAACTGATTTCACTTAGTGGGATAAAAGTTTAGCTGTTGCATCCTACACAAAATAAATATTGTAGAAATAAAAATGCTAAGGTGAATGCGTAAGTAGACATGAAAAGACGGTATGAAAAATGAGCATATTTGCAAAAATGATAGAGTAATCTCAATTGAGGATAAGCTGAGAGAGTCAACATAGACGATCTTAACATATAAATATAAAGTAAATAAAAGCTCTAGTAAAGAGAATTGGATTATTTGATAAAGAAAAAATAATAATAAAAAGCTATTAGAAATAATTTTACACAATTAGAAATAAATGAGAAATTGTTATTTGACAATATAATAAAAACAAATGATTCGTGTAACCGACTCACCTAATAGGATAAAGATGGTTGTTATTATATCCTATATTCATGGTAAAACAAAACTAATTTTATTTAAAATCTATTACAAATCTCACAATAAAAATATTAAAATTGACCTGACTAACCAAACACATGAGGATAAAAAAAAAAAACACTGAAACAGATGATACAAGACAAATTACCATAAGTCGTATAAGATCTCCATAAACAATATCTCTAGAAGAAGGATAACAATATAATACAGGCAGTCCATCAAAAAAATATGCAGCTCCAATGAAGATATTTGGAAAATTGATCAACAAGAGTAACAAGAACCAGCCCACAATTCCCAAATTAGGAACAAACAGCAAACTTTAATAAACTTAAAAAGAGCAAGCAAGTTAAAATCTTTCAAATTAGAAAGAAATGTAAGCTACAGACAGGATTTCAAGAACTAAAATATGCAACTAAAACATTTTCTGGAATGTGTTCACAGTTTAAAACAATCACAGATTGATTCAAAATTCTGGCAATGAGAAAATTTACCTCCTCCGCATACCTCTTCCACGGCCACGCATCACCGGTCCGCGACCCCTACCGGCCATTGCACTTGCAGCAGCCTCACCCTGTGCGCTCTCAGACTATAACATAAATTTCATCAGTTCATCTATAGAATAAACCAATTGAATCAGGATATTTACTAACATCATTCATAGATATAAAAGATATGTCCTTTGAAGAAAACAAAAAAATTGCACAGAACTGAATAAAAAATAGATAGGGGATTGACAATCTGTAACTATTTTAGAGGTGCTGAGTTTGGATACAACAGGACAACCTGACTCAAACTAGACAGAAATTTTGAATGCAGACCAACCTGTATGAGCCACTAGTTGGGCATGAATCTGAGAAATTATGACCCTCAAGATGTCAGGTTAGATCCAGATTTAACTCGAAAACCCAAACCCAATCCAAGAAATATAAATAGAATCAGATAAGTGCAGTCTAAAGCCTAATCACATGATTCATAATTCCATCTTCACCTTCCATTTGTTGCGATAGTCTCCTTCAAATAAACACATTTATGGTCCGACTCAAAAACAAATACTACTCAAATCAAACCCAACCCATTTAATAAAATCAAGGAAAAACCTCACATGAGAAGAATCGGGGAAGAAGAAGAGAATACTGGAAAAAGATGGGGGAATTTCTAAATAATATTCTGCTTCCGTTTTATTACCTGCACTTGACTATTTATAGGGTATTACAAGGCTATTTGTGGTATTTCATCCTCTTAACAGATTGCAACGGAATTGAAAATGACATTAACAAGAGAATATGAACTAGAACATGCTGACCCATCCTGGACACTAACAACTCATTTGAACAAGGATGACCCAGGTTACCCATGTGTTCCTGCAGCCATGCCCTTCTTAGTGTGGGAACAGTCATGAACCTTCAAGAAGGGTTGTGACTAGACTTCAATTTAATGCTGTGGTGTGAAGAACCCTACATCCAGACATCCCGCCGCTTGTCCCCCTTCTTGCTGATCTTACCAACCAAGGGGGAAATCTCCCTCACCGACCTTGTTGAGCAGCAGCTCTGCTTTGCCGCCAAAACTCTTCCGAGTCGGAATGGCTTTGCCTTAAAACCTCATTGGTCCCCTCCGATGCTTTCTTTGCTACAAGCCTGGACGCAGGAGTCATATCAAATTAGTTTGTGGTCTATTCGTGTGCCCCCTTCTTCCTTGCTAATCTCACAGACCAAGGAAGAAATCTACCTTGCCGACCTTGTTGGGCAGCAACTCTGCTCTATCGCTGAAGCTCTTCGAGTCGGAATGACTTTGCCTTCAACCTCGTCGGTCCCCTCCAATGCTTTCTTTGCTACAAGCTTGGAAGACGAGCAATAGCTCTGCTCTATCACCAAAGCGCTTCGAGTCAGAATGATTTTGCCTTCAACCTTGTCAGTCCCCTCCAATGCTTTATTTGCTACAAGCCTGGAAGCCAAAGTCATATCAAATTATTCCATGGTCTATTTGCTTGTCCCCCTACTTCCTTGCTGATCTCGCTGACCAAGAAAGAAATCACCCTTGCTGACCGTATTGGATAGCAGCTTTGCTTTGCTACTAAAGCTCTTCGAGTCAGAATGGCTTTGCTTTCAACCTTGTAGGTCCCCTCCAATGCTTTCTTTGCTACAAGCCTGGATGACGGATAGCAGCTTTTCTTTGCTACTAAAGCTCTTCGAGACAGAATGGCTTTGTGGTGGGAATACAACGCCATCAGACCATCGGCTTATTCCAGGCAGGGTATACAATCGGCGCCCGAGATCTCATCACGTGGCGCCGATTTGGATGGAGGATTGATATCTGTCGATTTGGCAACATGCGTGATTGGTGGCTGATCAATGGATTGAAAATCCAAATCAATGGGAATATTCAAAATTTTGGGTTGATTCCGTTTATTTCATTCTTTTTTTAATTATTCGCATTTTGCATTTTGTAATCAGTTTCTATTTCCGCATTTATTTTCGTATTTATTTCTGCAATTTGAATTTCAAATGTAATAGGTCTATATAAAGGAATGGATTAGTGTTATTTGGTTTTAATCTTGGAATGAAATTATTTTGAGCTTGAATATTGCGTGTTATATCCCGGTGAAGGGAAGAGTTGAGGCATTGGGTGAAAATTCTTAAATACCTTAAAGAAAAGGAATTCCCAACTCTTCCCGATTCTTTTCACGGTTCTCAACCTTATATTAAATCCAAGCCCCTGCAAGTAATTTTTCCAGCCCTAATTCTCCAAACAGAGTCCGGCTCTGTCTCTGTTGCTGACGTCGTGCGCCACGCTCGACCAGCTTGGCCTGCCCTCGCCACCGTCCGGCAAGCTCGCTGGCCACCGCGGTCGTTGCCAGCTCGATCCGCACAAATGACCCTCATCCCGCTCGGCCCCGCAGCGCCGCCGCGTCTGCCACGCTCGCCCACCGCAAGCGTCGCCCCCCAGGAGGACCACCGGCCACTGGCGGACGCCGGCGACCTCGCCGCCAACGCTCCAGCCGCTCCGCTCCACCGCTGGCGCCATCCCTCGATCGATCGCCAACCTTGGCTCACCCGCCGTGCCGAGATCCGCGTTCGCTCCACTCGCCCACCTCCTCCATCTCCAGACGGCCCACCAGTCACCGGCGTGCGTCGGCGACCACGCTGCCGCCCTTCGTGACCGCCCTGCTGCGCCTGTTCGTCCCAGCTTGCCTCTGCCTCCTACCACTGCCTTGCTTGCTCTCAGTTGCACACCCCCCATTGTACTGACGATTCTTCAGACGATCCACGGGTTGTCGTAATTCAACCTTGAGATCCGGATTCTCCTCTCGAGGTAAACCCAAACATCAACTGAATACTTTGAAAATCCTGTGAGATCTTGTTGTGGTATTTGTTATTAGGACTGTTTGATTTGCTCACCCGTGTGAACCTAGAATTATATTATGTGATAAATTGCTGTTGAGTATTATTATTTGAAAGCATACTTATACTACTGCGTATCCCTACTCTGACTTGTTGACATAAAGTTGTCTAAAATCATTTGGTAAATTTACTAGATATCATTTGGATTTGTTTCTGGATATTTAAAATTGATTCGCTTCACGAACTTATAGTTTTTTAGTTATTACATAATTGTTAACAGTAATAATCCTGAATAATTTTATACTCATCTGTTAAAATTACTTACTGATCTCTAATTAGGACTGCATCACGCATGTTGTCCTGTCACTTTGCCTTCAACCTTGTCAGTCCCCTCCAATGCTTTCATTGCTACAAACCTAGAAGGTCCCCTCCAATGCTTTCATTGCTACAAACCTAGAAGTTGGAGTCTTCTTACTCAAATTTATCCTCCAACCAAACAAGCCATTAGTCTCATTTAAGGTGTCAGGTCAACCTAAACCTGAACCTCAAATGCAAATTGACTCAACTATAATCATTTATGGCATCTATCCCTACCCTATTGAGATGGGCATGGGAAATAAAAACCAAGGCCACGAAGGTTCAAGTCTAAACATGCAGACCATTCAAGTTTCAAACAATCTACCTCCCCACCACCAAAGAAAGTTTGCAATAGTACCATAGTTCAACTACAGTAACAAAGCCATAAGCCTAAAGTATTTTGGCTTAGCTAAACCCTCTATAAATGCAAAGTCAGTCAAGGTCATGTCCAAGGACCATGTCCAAGTTAATTTTTTTCTTTCCCTCCTTCCCTTTACTGTTTTAACTTGGACTGCCTTACATTTGCAGATGTTCCTCTAGCATTTTAGTAGATTCCAGAAACTGTTTCTACTGCATTTATCTATGGCCTATTTATCTCCGCTGTCAAATAATTTCATTAAACTCACAACGAGATTAGGAGAGAAAATCTATCTCATTATTGAAAATGGATGAGCTGGTGCGAAGATATTTTACTTTAAAGCAGTGGTGTGATCATTACCTCCGACAAGATCATAAAATGAATGACACCAACCGTCTTATTAAGAGATTTGGTAAGCATTTAAGGCTGCATAAATCATTGATACAAGGCAAAAAATACTATCTCCAAACTAAATCTCACAAAGACAGTAGAGGTTTCACTGATTTGTTTTTGGTGCATGACATTCAGTGTTGAGTTTAGTACACCAAGAGGGAGTGAATTGGGTAAATTTGAAAATCATTTGAGAGATGAAAACTGATTCATTGAAAGCAGTAGAAAATAAGACTGAAACAAATATTTAAAGGTGGTTCGACCAAAAGACTAACTCCACCCCCAAGGCTCCTCGACCTCAGGCCTAACTACCCACTTCTTTACAAATGTAGGTAGAGAAGCCTATACACTTTTACCAAAGCAGACGAAAAAATGGTTACAATATATTTATTTACACTCCTTTGCAGAAGTCAGCAGAAAAACCGTAAAGAAAAAATAAAAAAAATAATATTAGACTAGCTAAGATTAAACAATAAAGATACTCGGTGGTGACAAGAAAATGTCCAAAAAAAAAATTAAAGGAAAACGTTTGTTTCAAAAACTAGTATAAATGTAAAGGTAAAAAGAATTTAGAAAAGTATAAAGCTGCTCGACGAAAATCCAAAAAAGCAATCATTAATGTAAAGAATGTAGATTTGAGGATCCATAAGAAGTTGGCTATAAAGCACAAACATGACACGGGAACACGACACGACGACAAGACGATTTTCTAAAACATAGGACATAAATACGGCATGACACGTCAAATACAGTAACAATAAAATTAATAATTTATATTTAAGAAATACACAAAACATAAAATAAACATAAATTTAAATATAAATAACTTGACAAAGGACCAAGATTAGAACTTGAGAAAAAACGTAATAAGCATTGAAGAGATTTGAGATATAAATTTAGAGTTCACTTTGCAAGGTGAGTGAAAAAATAAGCAAAAAATACAATATTACTTGTTAGAACAACCATGATGAGCACAACTATAAAAGAAGGTAAGAGCTCTTAGTGTTGAAGATGAGAGAAGGATAGAAGTGAAACTAGAGTTCTAAACTTCTTGCGATTGGTTCATTTTTGTCAGGGTTGAGGGTAGCGAAAGATGATGAAATTTAACTTGGTTGGCTTAGAAATTTGATTTATATTAAGTAAAATTTTAATAATAATAATAATAAGAACTTGTTTGTTTGACTTGATTAAATTAACCTAATTAATTTTAATCAGGTATGTCACATCACTTAAAAAAATTAATATTAAAAATCAACTATATTTAATATCATATATATAATTTAAAATAAAAAATAATTTTATTTCATATTTTACACATATAACAAAATAATAACTTATATCACATCTCCAACACATCCCAACATAATAATTAACTTTATTTCACATTATTCATAACTTTAATAAAAAAATATCATCATTCCAGTTTAACCTTAATTTTATTAAAATTAATCTGTGTAAACAAACAGATCAAAGATAAGTTTTTAATTTCATAAAATAAAATTTTAACAATAATTAAAATTTTAAATATTAATAAAAAGAAGGCAGATCTGTCTATAGGATTTAGTCTTATATTTAATATTAATAGTAAATATAATATTAATAAATAAATTATACATTAATATTATATGTATCAATTCTACCTCATATGCAACTTAAAAGTATTTTTATCTCAAAAGTGTCTTACATCTTGCAGGTATCCTAAAAGTGCCTCAGAAATGTCCTAAATCTCGGAGGTATCCTGAAAATCTCTCAAAAGTGTTTTAAGGTATCTCAAAGTGTCCTCGCGTATCCAAGACGTATTCTTTAATTTTTAAATATTATTTTATTAGGACATGCAGCGAGGCAAGTATGACACATAGCCGACATAGTGTCCCTGCGAATCCTAGTGTGCCCCCTATGTCCATGTGTCCCTGTGTCCAACACGAACACGACATAATTTTTGAAGTATCCATACTTAGCTAGACACTAACGAAGGAAGAAAAAATATATACAAACTTATCATGACAAAAGATAAGAAAACTAAAAACCTGATTGAAATAAAATATATTAAAGATGAAGATCAAAAAATACCTTTTAAGAAAGAAGATACAACAACAACAACAACCAAGCCTTAATCCCACTAAGTAGGGTCGACTACATGAATCCTTTGTTTTCATTACGCTCTATCAGTTACCAAATTCTTATCTAAGTCTAAGTAACTAAAATCACTCTTTATAGTTTCTTGTCATGTCTTCTTTGGTCTCCCTCTTTCTCTTTATACATGGGCAAAATTCAGTAACTCAATTTTTCTAACTAGAGCTTCAATCGACGTACGATTTATATGTCCAAACCATCTAAGCCGACTTTCTCTAAGTTTACCCTCAATTAGTGCAACACCAACTTTCTTTCGGATATATTCATTTCTCATTCTATCCACACATCCACCTTAGCATCTTCATTTCTGCAATATTTAGTTTATTTGTATGTTTCTTCTATACAGGACAGCATTCAGCACCATATATCATTGCTGGTCTTTCTACAGTTTTATAAAATTTACCTTGATTCTGGATAGGAATTTTCTATTGCACAATACACCAGAAGCATTTCTCAATTTTACCCATCCTACTAGAATCATGCTAATATCGTCATTACCTATTTTACCATCATTTTGTATGATTGATCCAAGGTATCTAAAGCGCTCACTCTTCTTGACAATTTAATCACCAATTGTCACATCTCCAATATAAATATTTCTTTCTTGACTAAATGTGCACTCCATATATTCAATTTTTGATCTACTGAAATGAAAACCTTTAGATTCTAGAGCATTCCTCCAAAGCTCGAGCTTCGCTTTAGCTCCCACTTTACTTTTCTCAACAAGGACAATATCATCTACGAAGAGCATACACCAAGACACCTCATCTTGGATATGTCCAGTCATGACTTCCATAATCAAAGTAAAAAGATACGGACTTAAAGCCGAGCCTTGGTGTAATTCAACTGTAACTGAAAAAATTTTAGTCAAACCTCCTTGTATCTGAACACAGATAACAGCTCATTTATACATGTTTTTAATAATTTGAATATCAACAGTGCAAATTCCTTTCTTTTTTAAAACTCTCCAAAGTACTTCTCTTAAGATTTTATCATATACTTTTTCCAAATCAATAAAAATCAAATGTAGATTTTTCTTTTTCTCCTTAAACTTCTCCATTAAACTTCTTAATAAATTATGGCTTCTATAGTAGATCTAAATGGTATAAAACCAAACTGATTCTCTGATATCTTAATATTATAGCGTAATCTTTGTTCGATCACCCTCTCCTAAAGTAGTAAAGTATGACTTATTAATTTAATTCCTTTATAATTAGCACAATTCTATACATCGTCTTTATTCTTATAAATAGGTACTAATATACTCTTTCACCATTCATTTGGCATCTTTTTAGTCTTCAAAATCATATTAAACAATCTAGTGAGCCAAAAAACTCCATCTCCTAAGTACTTCCAAACATCTATTAGGATGTTATCTGATCTTATTGTTTTTTTATGCTTCATCTTTTTTAAAGCTTTCCAGACTTCAGCTTTACTAATACGTCGGATATAAGAGTAATTTTTACTTTCTTTTGGGGTACTGAGTTCCGTAAGACCAATTGAATTTTTACAACCTTTATTGAAAAGTTATTGAAAGTAACTCATCCATCTATTTTTTTTATCTTCTTTCATAAAAATTACTTTTTGATCATTATCTTTAATACATTTTACTTCAATTAAATCTTTAATTTTTCTATCTCTTGTCTCGGCAATCCTATATAATTGTCTTTCTCCTTTTTTAGTGTCTAGCTTCTTATATAAATTCTCAAAAATCATATTCTTTGCATTGTCTACTGCTTTCTTAAACTAGTTCGTTTAATTTGATTTTAAAAATTAAAAAAATGTCAAATGAATAAAGAAAAAATACATTACTTATTTGCAAGAATAAAGGCCACATACAAAATTGTGTTAGCTACAGAGAAATTAAATTAATAAGTAATACTTTAACTTTGGGAGAAGATGATCAAGTATAAATTACGTCATAATACTAACGTATCACAAAATCAATTTGATTATATGCCAAACAGATTCACTATAAAGCTATTCACTTGTTAAGAGATTTAATGGAGATATTTATGGAGAGAAGAAGATCTACATTTGATTGATATAGAGTTAAGAAAAAATCTACGATAAAATTCCAAGGAAAATGCTCTATAATAAAATTTAATCTATATTTTACATTAAATATATTTTAATTTCATTAATATTTTAAGTTAGAGCCAAGAATGTTTCTTTTTCTATTTTTATAAGTTATGCTAAAGCCTATAATTCTATAATTTCTACTTGTTTTTACGCCCTATTTAGTGCGAGGACCAAAATAGTACTAGTTTGAAAACCAATAATAATAACAATAAATAAATTTTTATTACATTCTACATACATTCTAATATAAAAAATATTATTTTATTTCACATACTCAATTATTTTAATTAAAATCATCAAATATTCGAGTATTTTAGTTGAGGATGTGAAATAAATTTAATGATTTTATTGAAAATAATTGAGTATGTAAAATAAAATAATATTTTTTATATATTAGAATGTGTGTAGAGTGTAATAAAAATTTATTTATTACTATTATTATTGATTTTTAAACTAGTATCATTTTAGCCCCAATTTTGGTCTACGCGGGAAATAGGACTTTAAATTTTCAAATCTTCAAGTTTTCATAGTCTTCTAGATCTTCATGACTACACCAAATCATCATTCCCAGACCCTTCATTCTTAGGTCAATCTTTTTAACCTATTTAGTATATTTCAAAAACAAATTAGTAGAACCATTTCATTGGTTTGTTCTCATCAAAAAAACTCAAGGCTCCTTGGGTATAACTTTCAAAACCTGAAGCAAGAGTACAATATCATGCAAGTCCATGATTTTAAAAAAACTTTTTTTTAAGTCCTGAGATACGTTAAGATTTCCAATATGGTCCTTGAGATCGATTTTAGGGAGGTCCATTCACACGTTTTCCACCAATTTTCATAATCATGTGACAAAAACATGTCTTTTAAAGTATTTTATTTAAATGATTACCAAATTATACTTCTATTACCTCTTTCTGTCCCCCTCTCTCTATCTTGCAATCTACCAACGTTAATGGGGGAAGTACATGGTGAAGGTTTTCGAAGACAATGCAAGTAGCACAAGAAACAGATCAACAAACAGCCATTGTCGTTTGACAAGATAGCTCGTCCATCAATTGGGAATTTCCCATCTAAGAGACAATATTGCGCTTTGGAAGTTGTCGAGCTACAAATCTGGATTTTGTGAAATGGGTAATGCTGCAATATGGGCAAGATTTAGGGACAAGTAGAAACTCAAGAAACTTTATGAGCTGGGCATTAAAGAACACGAGCGCTTTATGGAGGGCAAGGGTGTAGTTGTTTAGTGGCAACTAGGGATAGTGATGGTGGGAAGCGGTTTTGATGATCAAAGTGGGTGATAAGTCAAGCAAGGCTAGCAGTACCAAAGATGACCAAAAGTATCCAAATAAAGAATACACATTGTATAAGTTACAAGGCATACTTCTTCCTCATCCCCTAATGTCGATTCCAACAAGAAACCATCACTATCGGGTCTCATTTAGTAGTCACGATGACATCTACAACGCAACCTAGTCAAGGTCCAAGTTGTCGTTTCAGTCGTCATCCGTAGTGAAGTCTGCATGTGAGATCTACCCTTCAACCTGGAGTTTCCCTAACACAATACATTGTTGTGCTTAAGAAGGTTCCCATTTCCAAATATCATCAAAATCAGATTTTCTGAAATGGCTAATGCTCAGATTTAGGGATAAGTGGAAGCTCAAGAAACTTCAAGCATTGGGCACTGAAGAACAAGAGCACTTTGTAGAGGGGGTCAGTGCAATTGTTTGACTAGGCTAGGTAAGTTAGTGACAAGGACAATTTTAATAATCAAGATGATTAGTCCGACCAGGGGAATGATGCCAAGGATCTAGATGAAGACCTTGCAGACAAAGAGGCAGCCAAGGACTCGAAATCAACATAATTAATGGGTTTGATAAGAAGCTAGCTTTCTGGGTCTTGCCAGCGGATGTCACAACATTGACAACGCTAATCGGTCAAAGTCCAAGTTTTAGGTCCGGACATTGTTTGTCACAAATTTTGCATATGAGATCTCTAGGGAGCCTCCCCACGAATATCTCTTTTACACTATAATCTTGCCCTCATGCAAGATTTTCAAGGGACCTCTTGCCTCCCGCCTCCCCAAAAATTTCTCCTTCTCTCCATCCGACGATGAAGAATGGTGAGGGAGATCTTGTTGCAGCGAACTAAAGATACAAGGAGGGGTAGGAGCACGTGGTGGACTTGAAGATCGCTATTGTGGCATGTTTGGACATGAGTTCATTTGTCAGCTCACCATCACCGGAGAAGAAGGGATTAGATTTTGCAGGGCAAAGGAGTAAAATTGCCATTTCATACGTATTTGATAGCAATTTTGATGAAAGGACCAAACTAAAAAAACTTGAGTATCTCGAGGACTGAAAAGAAATTTTTTCAAAATTGTGAATTACATGAAGTTATACTACCTTAATGACCTGGATGTAATTTGTTCTTTGTTTTTCCATATCCCCACAAAGTTATTTTTCTCACCAAACTGAAGGTGACTAGGATTAAGAATTGTATAGATGAATTCAAAATAAGCATGCCAACCCGCCACCATAGTATGAGATGGGAGCAACTCCGTACATCTCAACCTACACTAAAATTAGCTTGTCAACAATAGGAGCAACGTGGAAAAAGTTTAGGTAAGCCCTCTTTAACAAATTAAGCAAGGGCTAGAAGACTCAGTCATAGAAACATAGTCTACCTACATGTACGAAAACTTCCTCGACTAGATCTACCAACAAATCAAGTAAATTAAGAAATAAACTTGCAAGACAAGACCTACTAATGAATCAAGATACTCTTTTAAAAGAATGAGCACGCCATAACACAAAAAAGGGGAAAAAACCCACCCAAAAGGTAATATCTCAAGCTATAGGGTGCAATGAAGAAAAAAAAGGTTCAAATTTTGAATGGGTATAAGCAGGTTGTCAAGGCAGGTTACAAGTTTTAACCCACTTGACCCAAAACTATTCCCCTTCGCAATAAGCATGAAATAGCCACAATAGAAGCAACCAAAAAGAGTCCAGAAACTTTTAGCAATAATTAGAACTACATAGAGGAGAATGTATATGACAGAAGAAAAAGCAGCTATCTTGAACGATAGAAGTCCCAATATAACAGGGGACTAAGCAATAGTAGGCACCACCCAACTGCTGAAAGCATATCATATAGCAAAAGCCAAATAGGTACTGCTAAATAAACTCATTTAATAACAGGAAACTTTCCAACTTTCAAAATAACAGGAAACTTTTGATTAAACAGTTTCAAGAGGTGTTCTGTGACAATCCTTTGATGCAGCAAGAGTACATTATGAGCAAGAAAAAATGATAAACAATATACCAACTCCTGGAAAACCAAGAAAAAGTAACATACCTTTGGGTTCTTCACCGTCTCATCAACGCTAAGAATTAAACATGCTGCCTCAGTAGCAGCATTGATAGCGTTAATCTGCAATTTGATTTTTGTTTGAAATTTAATATAACAGTAGCAACAAAGAACAGAAAGAAAATCAATGTAATGCTTACCTTAACCACTGAAGGTTCCCACACAAAGTTAGCAAAGGAATCTGCAATGCCGCCTGTATTTATATCAACGCCATAGTTTGCACCTTCACCTGAAAGATATATCACCCGATGTTATACTGTTAACTAGCACATGCTTCCTAGTGCAACGATTAGATAAGCAAACAATATATAACCAGATGCATGTTTCTGTCTGAGTTTGTTCAACACATCAGTTGCATCAAATCCAGCATTGTCACAAAGTTGACGAGGTATAACCTACAGAATAAACGTACAAGCACGTTAATGGACATAACACACCTTTCCTGAATCATCTATAAAAATCTGTACAGAATCAAAATTAATATATTCTGCTCTTTGCCATCATCAGATTCAATAATTGGACTCAAATTTTGTTAATAAAGAATTAAAGTACGATATTTCAAACAGGCAAAGGCAACAAGCTATCAATTCACAAGAAGTATCCCGTTCAAACTTTCAGAAGAAGTTTCAAAAAATGAAGAACTGCATTCAAGTAAAAATTTAAAGATGAGAATTAAAATTTTCTTCATACTCTAGGATTTATTATGATAATAGTTCATGCTTTCTTACTTCAGAAAAAAACTCATATCATTATGACAATTCAGGCCCATAAGGAAGAGTAAAGTGGAAACACAAAAACCCTCAGTATGAGATCCATGTTCTTATGGGTGGAGGTGGAGCAGTTAGCTATTTATGATGGTTTTAAATGCCTAGCAATGTAATTCAAGCCATATTATGACTATTATAATTGCTAGCATATGGTATACATGAATAAACAAGATCAATATGGTGAATTTAGGAAAGCCAATGAGTGCAAAAGAAGTTGTATTCTACTTAAAATTTTATTAATGTATTAGTTTCCCTACATAGCATTAGAAATGTTATGCGATCAAGTTTAAAAAAAAAAAAATAAACAAGCTGCCTTTTTAACTTTCAGCGTGAAAATTGTAGAACTTTCAGAATCCTACTCAAAACTTTAAAAAAAAATCTTAATTATCTTTTAAAATATATGCTTCCATATCCTTAAAAGATGTAATAACAAGATTTAATCTGGACAATTTCCTGAAGCTCCAAGCAAACCTGGTTAAAGAACACAGAAGAAAAACAAATTATGATATCTTAAAACTCATGAAAACAAAACAAGCTTAACAGAGCAGGCCAGATAATGTAGTTTCTCCTTAAAATAATGGAGGTCGAAGCATAAATCAAAATGAAAAACAGATCACATGGTATATCCAATAATAAAGCCAATTTTCTAATCTGCATGAAGGCAAGAACAATACAGCTAAGCATGTAGAAACTCTAGACAGGAATTAAAGCTGCCAAAATGAACAAAGGACTTCACAATAGCTTTGCCTCCTACCTCAAGAGCCTTTGCATATGAATTTATGAACAACTGTGACTTGCCAGCTATGGTCCTTGCATGTTGTCTCAGGAAACGGCTAATTTCCATCTGTAGCAATATGATGGTTCTACATTTAGTGCAGGTAAATATAACAAAACAGAATAGATATTAAGAAGTATCTTACATCTATTGCACCACCACCAGCAACAACAGTGGAGTTCTTTACAGCTCGTCTAACTATCATGATCGCATCATGTAGACTCCTTTCAGCTTCATCAATGAACTAAAGAGCATAAAAGTAAATAAGCAAGATAAATATAAAAAAGAAAATCATAAATAAAACTGAGTATTCATGGAATTCTTCTAAGCAACCTGATCAGCCCCACCACGGAGAACAATTGTAGCAGTCTGTCCGGAAGGGCAACCACTAAATATGTTAAAACGCTCATTTCCAACTTGTTTCTCCTCAAATAGCTCACATGACCCAAGAACCTTTCATCACAACAATTGCAATGTTACTCTATTATAATCCAGTAAGTGAATAAAAAATGCAATAAAGGAATAAAGACTAGTTGAAAGGAACATACTTCATCAATGACATTGTTCACAGAAGTCTGCACAGTTCCACCAGTTGCAGCAGCAACTCGGTGCAAGTCTTCTTCAGTTACACGACCAGCACAGAAAATATCTCGATCTGCAAAATACTGCACGATAGCCAATATTATGGTAGTGGCCACATCATTTCAATCAGTATACTAACTAAGTCAAAAATACCTGTGTTGCAAGATCACCAATTGCCAACCTTGAAAGAACAATTTTTGCTCCAGTCTGGACACACTTATCCAACTTATCATATATAATGTTCCATTCAGCATCAACTATTGACTGATATTGTGCAGGATCTGACAATCTAACAAACAAGCGAAAGCACATTCCTAGAACTTAGGACTCATACTATTAGTCAAGCTCACATGTACAATTATATTGTAAGAGAGTAGTCCATCAAAAACATACTAGAAGGTTTATCACAAAAAAAAAACATACTAGAAGGGAAAATCTGTCGACAACATGAACATGTACCTGATTTCCGCATTTTCTTTCTCAGATTTCAGTTCCAGTTCAATATTCAACAAAAGAATCTTTGGTTTGACAAACTTCTTTGGCTGCTGCTCAAAACCAGCATATGAAAATGTCTTTTTGAAAGCTACACCATTAACAAGAAATGAATCTCTCATGTTACCTCCAGGTACCTGTAAATTAAAACCACTATTTGCTAAACCGTTTTTATTTACTCTAGCCTAAGCACAGGTTAAACAAAGTCAACTATCCAAATTATTTTTGATGATCAGAAATCTAGTTTGTAGATGCAAAAGATGTAACAATAGAGAAACTATCACCGATGCAATATGAAATATATATGGAAAGATTTTTTTGGACCTATAACATCACCATATTGTAGTCATGAACATCAGTTGACAAAGAAGACAAATGTGCAGCCGGCAGTCCTAACAAGTATGGCTTGAGCGTGATTATACAGATCCAAAGAAGTAAATGGTGCATAATGCAGCAGAAAATATGCACAAAATGAATTTTTCCGCTCTTTGAAGCTATAGGATATCCCCAAATTAAAAGAATCTCAAGCATGGAATTAACATTTAAACTATCATTGACTGAACAATCTGTGCACCAACACAAAAGTTGACAAACGCAATTAAAAAAAATAATCCTCAAAAACAAAGTTCATATTACCACAAACAAATGTCCACAACATGATGCTCGACTAACCCAAGGAGCGTTTGCTTGCAACTTAGAAGGGACAACATTAAGGATGCAACATAAAATAACTCAAAAACATGTTGCAAACTCTTAAATCACTAAAATAGGTACTCAAACAAAGTGAGGCTATTAATTTAGCTTGAAAATTGATCAAAAATTAAATTGAGTTTTGGATAGAATCAAATTCGAATAGATTCAAATGAGTGGACTAATGAGCCATTTGCGTACCTTGATAATTTTTTCGAGCCAATCTTGAGCTAGCCATGGATCGACTCGATACGACTCGAGATTAGTTCAATTTAAAAATACATAAATATGTAAATTATATATTTATATATTTTATTAGTTAAAAGTATCGGCTAGACTTAATGACGCCTTGGATAGTGCTCTGCCCTATAACCCTTACGTGGGAAGATTGAATCCTCATGCAACCATTTTTTAACTTTTTTCTAATGAACGCTGCAGGTTTAATTTTAAAAATGGACGGTTCTGATTGGAGAGCGATTACTATATATGTGATGGAAGCTTCGTGACTCGCGAGTTTGAACGTCGCCGATATTATTCGCCCTAATTTTGCATGTGCAATGAAGAGGTGAGAGAGAATCATTCGAGAGGCGAAAGCGATGAATACTAAGTAAGAGCTGCGAGTCTGCGACTGGCAGCCACAAGCCTACGATTGGCGAGTAGTGATTGTTTCTGTGCTTCATCTCTGTTTCTTCTCTATTCCCATGCCTTAAAGCGTGCCCATCCATCCTCTTCCTCTCCGCCGCAGCACTGTAGCCTGCGCAGGCGCATAGAAAGAGGTTGACCAATGCTCATGGGCACAACTAGTCAGTGATACGAAGTAGCTCGCACTTTCTTGCTCTTTTTCGTTCTCTTTCTCATTGCTGTCATTGGAACCCTATTCTCGGGACTAGAGTTTGTTCTCTTTGTCCCTACATCTCAAGAATCGCGATCTTCACTCTAAAGATTACACTGGTCTAATTGAAGCTAGATCCATGAAAATGAGCGTTGATCTCACACACAATGACTCACTGTAATGGTTTCTCAAATTTTCCTTTTATCGTTTGTGGAGTATTGTTATATATTGTTTGGTTTTGAAACTATTATGATGCCCTATGATTTTTTTTTAACTGAATCTTAGCTCTGAGTAGTTGGGGAATGGGGATATAGGGAAATTAGCAAGCTATTGGTCTTTGATGTGATCAGTTAGTTTATAAATTTTGCATAATAATTTTTCATTTTAAAGATTTTGTTTATAGTTTTATCTTTGGCTTTGATCTTTTCTTTGATTCACAAAATATTGTGGTTCCCTTTCCTAGAATGTTTTTTATTTCATCTCTGCTCTGAGTAGACGATGGGGGAACTAAAATGCTTGGTTGTGGTCTTTGATGTAAATCAGTTAGAATGATGTACTTACATGTCTATAAAGCATAAGATGATATGAACAGAAGCTATTAAGTTAGTAAATTGATAAGAACAATTGTTATTAAATATGGGTGCTGATAAGAACAGATATTATTAAATATTTAAACTGATATGAATTAATATTATCAAATATTAAAATTGATATGAACAGATATTAGCAAATATTTAAAGTGATAGTTGCTTGCATGTAAAAAGAGAGCTAGAATAGTTCTGATTACACTTTCTTCTACATCATGTTGTGTATTCCACATTTGCTTGTCACAAATTTACAACATTTTCTTCTACATAATTCATGCATGGTACTCCTATTGTTTTTTATAGATATTTTATATTTATTTATAATAAGTATAATGCATTTTAAATTTTCGTCTAAGACCACATTTATGTTCAATTGTCCACTACTTCTTGTTTCCCCTGCTACAATGATGAGTTCTGAATAATCTGAGGGTTGGACATTTTGATAGAATATGCGACTATAGTTAATTGCAGTTGTATTTTATTTTTTGTATTGGACAATATTTTTTTTTTCTTTTCATTCATGCATCTTATTTTGTCAATAACATCAACACACTATCACAAAATATAACATAATATTAAAAATATCATTAATTAATCCAATTAACAAGCCTCTAATTAAGCTTTAAACAAGCATGTTCATGATGTTCGTATGCATTATTCACAAACAAAAACAAGTCAAAAATTTACTATGTTCAAGGTCATTCGTTCACAAGTCGACTTTTAAAAATATGTTCAAACTTGTTCGTTAAGCTCAATGAATGAAGATGAAGGAGCTCTTATGGAGCCGAGTATCAAGTTGCTCGCTGAAAGCCATAGCAACCAACACCTTCATCCCCCAACATCGTATCTCTGGTCGCACCTGGGACCTTATCATGCTGCCTTGCTTAAGAAAGGGCCCAGTGACTTCTCCAAAGCAAACTAGCTTGGATTCTCATATCCTCCGCACACACTCTGTCCCATGCAATCTGCGATATCCTCAACTCCACCAATCTCCCACACAACACAATTCCCTAGTTCCATCATTATGCACCAACATCACTAAACCTTTAACAGAACAACATAGGCACCGCCAGCACCTCGCCACATGCCCAACACTCTGCAACACTTGAATCCTGCACCTAATCTCGCATCCCCACTCTAACCACATTGTAACACTTCACTGTTGGTAAGTCATCACCACCACCTAGGAAAACCTCTTCTTACACCTTGTTGCCTCCTTGATCTTGTGTCTCTCAGTACCCTTGATCTATTAACTATAATAATCTCAACCCTAAGCTTAATTCTATCATCTTTCCAATTTGGGTCAATGCAGTTGCAATCGTGAATACTTAATTTACTCTCTCATGTGAGCTTGATCATTATTGTATGCAATCATTGCTATTGGGTTACTTAATTTTGAGAATATCCCATTATCACATACCCTGACTCTAATTGATTTTTGGGTAGCATGCCCAAATCTGCCGAGTAAATTACTATTGATCTTTGATCTCATTTTCTTTATGTTTTAAATCAACTCGCCCCCAAGATTGCTATTTCTTGATTATCATGTATATATTTTCAGAATATATTCTTGTGGCCTTTTGTGATTAGCTGTCGTTTCATTTACCGATCTCTAATGTTTAGGCCAATTAAAATTGTCTTACAATAACCATCCTATAATTCTTATAACTCATTGTCAGGTGACTCCAACAAAGTTCAAACAAGATAATGAATACTGAAAATCAAAAAAGAAAACTATCAATCCAAAGTAATTATGTAAGCAAAAATTTCAAAAAGGATAAAGTTACCTTTTTAATTCCAATTAAGTTCAGCCTATCATCATCACCAATAGCAAGGACAGCATCCACAACCATAGATGCAAAAAACTCCTTTTCACCACCAATGAGCTTTGAAGAAAGTGTGGTAGCAGCACATTTTGCCAATAAAGCTTTCTTCTCTTCAAGGCTTTTCCCCTCAATGCTTACAGCAAGTTCCTTAATTTTGTTAATCGCCTGCATATGGTAGTCCAGGTTCTAGTCAATTAAAATAATGTTCAACAAGCTAAAATGTAGCAACAGAGCCATGTACTCACCAAATAAGATGCAGTCCTATAACTTCGTATAAGATTTTGAGGGTGAACCCCATCCTCAATAAAAGGTTTTGCTTCCTTCAAGAACTCTCCTGCTAGGAGCACTACTGTTGTGGTCCCATCACCTACCTACAAAACATACAAATTCTGTTATTTAAATGTGTAACAGAACAGAACTTCAAGTATCTATTGTAGCACTTGCTATTTGGCTATGTCAGTGCAAGTACAGCTCCCTTCTTTCCACTATACACTATGACATACTGCTACTGCAAAGGGACCGAAAAAAAAGCTGCACCATTATATTAATAGAAGACATGAAAACATATAACAAAACATTACAAAAAAATTTGAAAAGTAAACCTGATTCACACACATACAAACTGTAAATTGTTGACGTTTAAACTAGGGTATGATAAAAAATACAAACAAGGAAAAGAGTATTTTTCATAGTCTTCTGTGTAATAGCTTACAAAGAACAACTTAAGTGACAGAATGCAACAAAACAATACTCCACAACCAAGTAACATAATTTGAGGACCAGGAGAAACTCATATACAAAATTCACCAAGAAGGACAAGTATCAAAAATTTCAATTCAACTCCATGCATTGCATCATCTAAATAGGACAATCCAGGAAAACTAAAAGAAATACAACAAATTTCAAGCCTTTATCACTTGGTAACTGAAACATCATGTTGAAAATATTTATCAAATCAAATTGCAACTATCCATAAGACATAAAATCACAAATCTAAGTATATGTTCTAATGCCTCCGCAATGCGGTAAAGAACGCTTGGTTCCTTTCAAACACTAGAAAATACTCTATACCTCATCGAAATCAATTCTTCTCAAGTACTAAGCAGCATAAACCTAAAAGCGTCCAAAAATATTAGCTTTGAGTCCAAGATCATCAGGTTACAGTAATCACCTCGGAATCCTGAGACTTGGCTATATCGACAAGGATCTTGGCGGCGGGGTGAACGATATCGAGGAGCTTCATGATAGTAGCACCGTCGTTGGAGATGGTAGTATTACCCTTGTCGTCGTGGATGAGCTTGTCCATACCCCTCGGCCCCAGCGTTGTCCGCACCGTATCCGCCACCGTCGTGCACGCGTTGATGTTACTCACGACCTGCGCCTTACCCTGCGCCGTGTCCGTCCCTTCCTTCAGAAGAATGATCTGCGGTTGCTGCACTCATCCACGGCAACAAAACCGTCATCAGCCTTTACCTCCCTTGATCTCTGATTTAACATTATAAGCAGGTCGAAAAAGAGAAAGAACGAACCAACATCGCTGCCATTGTTGAAGATGACGAGAAGGAAGAAGATGGCAAAGAGAAGAGAGATTAGGGTTTGCAGAACGGAGACGGAGAACGGAGACAGCGGGATGGCAGTAAAGGATGGAGGTAGGGCTTTGAAGAGAGCGAGCGAGCGAGCGGGCGAGAGAGCGAGCGAGCGAGAGAGAGAGAGAGAGAGAGAGAGAGAGAGAGAGAGAGAGAGAGAGTGCTCGAAGCCGACTGGCCGAGGGCATAGCATGTTCTCCAGAAGGTACTTTTGCGATGGAGTCCTCAACAAAACTTACTATTGCACCAATAACACTAGATCTTTTTTTTTTTTTACATTTTGGAAAATTCCATCCGGGCCCTCAATAGATCTCCTATTTTATAGAAGCCCATACAAAATAAGAGATAATAACATATATATTATTAAAATCTAACTATTTTATATATTTTAATATTCAAAAATTTAATATTATATATTGACTATTAAAATTTTATAAAAATTATAAATTTTGTTATATATCATAATTTTATAGTATATATATGAGATATAATTTTTATATAATTTTAGTGATTAATATATAATATTCAAAGTTTAAATAAAATAATTATATTTTAATTTTTGCATGTAAATATCCCATAAAATAAAAATGTCAAGTGGGTCTCTCCTCTCAACCTTTTTTGATGTAAGTCCTTTTTGGTCAATTTCAGTGAATTTAATTATTAAATTATTATTTAAAATTTAAAAAAAAAACATATTTAAAATTTTTTAATTATTATTATGACGTTAAATTTTATTTGTTATCTATATCTTAGCTTTCAATATTAATTTTTAATAATTAAATATATTTTTAAATTTTTTAAATTAATAATTTACTAATTAAACTTAACAAAGTATGACAAAAAACTACCCACAAAAAAAAAATTAGATAAGAGAGATCATTCCATATAGCTTTATATATGGAATGACCCCTTACATATATAAAGCTAAATTTAAGACTTGTTTATTCGTGGCATTATTTTTAATTAAGGATAAAAAATAACATTCAAAATAATATTTTATTTTGAGATTTCTAACAAATTTAAATCAAAATTAATATTATTTTAAAATATGTATAAGATGTGGATTTAAGTTAACTTTTATATTGAATTTTATTTACAATGTAAAAATAATTAAAATTTGTGAATATTTAAATTATTGCTAATTTATTATTAAATATTATGATTTATATGATTAATTTAAACTTAAATTAAATTATTAAATTTAATTTGGGCAAAAAATTAGTACCTAGTATTTATATAAAACTATCTATTTTAGATTAATTTGTATTAATTTATGTAATTTGAGAGGCCTAAAACAAAAAATATTTGACACCTTTAGCACCTAAATGACAATATTCAACATGACAAGCTATTTGCAAAAGTCCCCTTGACAATATGAAAGTAATTCTACAAAATTTATAATAGAGATATTTAATAAGGTTAAAATTAAACTAAAATATAGATATTTTTTATTAAAAATTACAAATTATGTGAAATAAAATTAGTTATTATGTTGGGATACATGAGGAGTGCGATATAAGTTGATTATTATTTAAGTAATGTGAGTAGGATGTGAAATAAAATTAATTTTTAATATTAAATTTTATGTGTTATGTGATATGTCAAGTTAAAATTAAATCAAATTAAATATTAAAATTTGTGTTGGATGTAAAATAAAATTATTGAAATTTATTATAAAATATTATTATTTTTAGGTAGTTACCAAATAAGGCCGTAGTTTTATTTCAAGTATCAATCTAACGTTAAAATCAAAAATGAAAATTTTTTGTTGAGAAAATAAATTTAAAGTTAGAAGTTTTAGTTTTGAGTAAAGTTTAACGCAATTTAACTCGATGACACTTTTATTAGTAGTTCAATCTTCTTTAACAGTTACTCTCTTCTGAAAATTTATTACATAAAATTATCAAAAAAAAAGAAAATTTATTACATAAAAAAGTAGTTTTCATAATCACAATGAATAGTTTGTCCTTTTAATCATAAATTTTAAAAAATAATTATATATAACATCATATTTGGTTTTATCAAAAAAAAAAACACCATATTTGGTAAATATTATTAATTTTATACTTAATTATTAAAAAATATAAAAATTTATAAAAAATTTACTCATAAATTATATTTTATATATTTCATTTGATCTAGTTATATTACCTTAAGTTTGGCCTTCATTTTACCTATAATAAAAAATTTTAGATGCTAGTTATTGATTTAAATAAGATATAAATTTGATCTATCAAAATGGTTTATTAGGCGAAATGAAACAGTTTTAACTTTCTTGAAGCGGATTCATTTAATCGAATCTACCAAATATATTTTTTAATCAAACGAGAACAAATCCAAAAAAAAATCAAGATATTTTTAAACTTATGAATTGAAACCATCTACAACATAAATTTATGAAGCTGAAACCATCAACAACATGGTTTCAAGCGAAGCAGCTTCACTTATCTAAAACCATTTCAAAAGTTGAATCGAATTTTATTTATTTTGAATCCGAATCTGCTGTCAAACAGTTCTTTAATTGTTTACGATAAATTGAAGGTAATTCAAAAACTAACGGAAGCTAAAGTGGATAATCTTATATAAACCTAATCCACTCTATTGTGAGAGCTAGGGCATAATAAGTTAAGAGATTAACTCGAGTGTATAAATAGAATATTATATTTCAACTAATAATGCTTACGAATGGTGATCAAGCATCTAAAATATAATTTATAATTGAAATTTTTCGTAAGTTTTGTACAATCAGTATGGGTATAGAGGGGGGATGAATGGGCTCCTAATAAAAATTTTAATGAATTTAAATTAACTAAATATAAGTGTTAGTATAAAATTAATAATAGTACAAAAATAACTAGTGGAAGCAAATAAAAATGTAATAAGAAGAACAACGCAAAAAATTTAACGTAGTTTAGCTCACTTTCGAGCCTGGTCTATAGAAACTAACTAAAAATCAAACTATCACTAATTGAAGATCTTTTGCTCTAAGCAGATAAGGCCATATAATAAATATCTAAAGTTAGCCACTAGGGCTTTGCACACTAGCAAGTATACATTAAATTCTAATTTATCAAACTATTATAAAAGTTATCTCCTTTTTACAAGAGTTATAAATATGTATAAGAAGGAGAGGAATTTAATGAGAAATAGCAAAAAAGTAAGAGAGAATTTTAAATCACACTTCTGTTCAAGAGCTAAGCTTGAAAGTGAGAGGAAGGGAGAGAGAAAGCTTGAGCACCAAATCTTTGAATCCTTGCTTGATCACCTCACAAGTACTTGATCTCTTTTTGAGTTTATGAGAGGTGAGTGAGTTAGATGGGAGATCTTAAATATTTAAAATGCTAAGAAGAAGAACAAGAAACTGGCCCACCCCTTTAAATAGGGGAGGCTCTAAAGACTAGTAAAACCCTGGGCTGGCGGCTTTTGATCAATCAAATCGCTAGCATTGGAATTTAACATTTTGGTCATGTTTGATTAATCAGCTAATCGATCAAATCAGTTGATCAATCAAACTACTTTGATTGATGAACACCTGCAAAAATCTCAAGTAATAGCAATTTTTTTGATCAATCATGCAAAATGGTTTATTGTCTTTGATCGATCAAACCCAATTTGATCAATCATTTGATAGACCAAACTAGGTTTTCTTCTTGAAGCAGTTAACTTTGATCAATCCAGCAGTGGTAGTTCACTCACTTTGATCAATCAAACAATTTAATTGATCATGAGATAGATCAAAAGTAGTGGAGTCCAATTTTACATAATTGTGTGCACAAGCCTCTATCTACTCAACTTCAACACAATTAAAACTCATGATATGGAAGAACAATAAATTACAGAAGAAAAAAAACAACAAAAAATAAAACAAAACATTCAAGCTCCAATTCATTGATAGATCACAATTAAGTCCACAATTGAGATAAAACTATTTCATATTAATGACAATTAATATTCTTTGAGATTAATAAACTTAAGTAAGAATTACATAAATTAACTTAAATTAGTCGCTAAATATCAAAACACCATAACAAGAGAGGAACTAACAAGTTTTGTAATTTTTGAGGCCTTGGTATAAAATTTACTAAATATTATATTGTATATGTAATTCTCTCAAAATTCAATTATACCCTTTTTTCTTTTTCATTCGAACAATTTCACATCTCCCTCTATTCTCTCTCTCTCTCTCCCTTTGTTGTGTTGATGGTGATAACAGCCTGTCAACCTACCTTTAGCCAGGCCCCATTTGTTTTACTGTTAAAAATTAACTTGGTTTTATTTTAATCAGGTATATCACATCACACATAAAATTTAATATTAAAAATTAACTTTATTTTACATCCTTCATACATTACTAAAATAATAACTAACTTATATCACATCCCTCACATATCCCAACATAATAACTAACTTTATCTCACATCCTTCATATATTCCAACATAATAACTAACTTTATTTTACATTATTCACAACTTTCAATAAAAAAAATATCTCTATCTAAGTTTAACTTTAACCTTGTTAAATTTAATCTTACAAACAAACAGACCCAATGGTGCCAACTACCACTATTTGAGGGGAGAAAAGAAGAAATAGGAGAGAGATAACAGGAGAGAGAGAGAGAGAGAGGGGGATAGATCTCTTTCTTGGAGTTGTATCACTAAAAAGAAAAGAGGAATGAAGTGAGAGGAGAGAAATAAAGAAAAGAGAAAGAGACAGAGAGAGAACAGAAAGCAGAGAGTGCAGAGAAAAAATAAAAATTGAAGAATAATTGACACATTTTTGAAAATTTGATGATATGTTAATCAAAAAATTAAAAATTTAAAGAAGATAACAAAGAAAGGATCTTGAATTAATATTAGTTAACTATAAGGATTTGTTAGTAAATTTTTAAAAATTATAGGTTTAAAATGCAATTATAAATTATTGTAATTCTATAAATCTATGTAAAATAATTCTCCAGCGCTCATCCACAAGCCGTCATCCTTTATCCATCTTCATCTTCTCCACTGTGCCTCCCATGGCTCATCCAACTCTTCTTCTCTCCTCCCAGAGCTCACCCGACCTCAAAAACCCTAAAACATGAAGACCCTCCAAGATCGATTCATCCTCAAGCCCTCCCCCTTTCTCCTAATACCCCCCCATCTCCCATTTCCTCCATTTCTTCTCTCCACCGGAAGATCCTCTTCCCCTCCCAAATCCCTTCCTCCTCCTTCCCCAAATCCCCTCAAAGCCAATCACTTCACCGATTTCTCCAAAACCCATATCTCAGATTTTCTCAAAACCCAACTCTCCAATTCTCCATCTCATTCAGCTCTAATGGCGGCTGCATCGTTTCCCCTCCCCTGCTTCGCGGCTGAGGCGGAGCAGATATCTCCAAAGATCAACATAGAGTCGATTCTCATCTCCATTGATGATTTCTTCAATCGATATCCTTACTTCGTTGCTACCCTCGTCTTTATCTGGCTCGTCGCGATACCTTTAACCCAGGAGTACCTCAACAAGTACAAGTTCATCTCCGCCTTCGATGCCTTCCGCAAGCTCAGAGATGATCCCAGCGCGCAGCTCTTGGACATCAGGCAGAATCGGAGTGTTGCTTACATGAGAACTCCGAATCTGGGGATCTTCAATAAAAGTGCTTTGCGTGTGGAGTTTGTGGAAGGAGATGAGGAGGGGTTTGTGAAGGAGGTGCTGAAGAACTTCGCAGACCCGGGGAGCACCATCCTCTGTGTGCTAGACAAGTGAGTTGTGAATCTAAGTTTTCAATAAATTTTCTCTGTGATATCCATCAAAGAAGTTAGCTCTTATTTAAGCCTGGGAAGGTTGAATCTCACTCATAATCATCTATCAATCTGACATGGTTAGAATTGGAGGGTTGTTGCAGTTTAATTAGCTAGTTATTAGCTCACTGAGCCTTATGACAAGAACAGAGAAGGGCACAAAGGAGGAAGGAAAAGTAAAAGCAAAAGGAGGAGAAAGAAAAAGAGAGTGAAGAGCAAGAAAGAGAATTTCAGGGAAGCAATGTTGTTGATTCAATCCATCTTAGCATATATAAACAGTAACACTATGTAGCCGGATAATTTATCGAGATTGTTCTTATGAGATAACAAATTAACAAAGAGCAGAGGGATAATAAAAGCTGGAAAATCAAAAACATAAGATCAAAAAGGAAAAATGACAGCCCCTTGAATAATAAAAGAGATGTTGTTGTCATTCTTCTACTTATTTTCCATCAGTTTATATGAAGTAAAATGATGCCTATGGCAGTTATCAGGTAACAATATATTTTAGCTAAGTTCTTTGATATTTTGGTCCCTAGTCAAGTTATATTTAGCATTTCTTTGGAGTGTACATTTTAGAATATAAAATTATTCCTTTGCTATAACCTATAAGGTTAAGCCTTTAGGTCAGTTGGTAATCAAATAGTTAACACGATATCAAAACTAGAGGTTTCAATTCTAAACCTTAGTCCCCAGTTATCTATAGCATAAAATCTAAAGTATGTGCAAATTGTCATATGCTTGCTGGTATTATATATTGGTTATGGAATGAATACTTATGGTGAAGTTTGCTAAAAGATTGCTCATCTTATGCTTGATTCAAATTGAAGGACTGCTTGTTCACACATATTTCATCAAAAGATATTGTTGAATGATTGTTTTATTTAATATTGATGTGTAGATTGGTATACATGCATGAGTTCGTTCCTATCCATAAAGTTTGCAACAGGTTACGAAGTTTCAAAATTCACATGTATTGTTTTGTAAACATTTTGTTCTTAAATGTTGGGACAACAGTATAATTAGTAGGCATTTACATCTGTTACCCCTAAGATGTCTTTAATACTTGTCACCCCTTGTAGTTAGTATAGCTTTCGTTCCATTGTGAGCTACTGAGCTCCCAACCCATTTAGCTATTTAGGGGCATTTACATACATACCCCTTAAATCATCTTGAATTACATATTAAACCTCTCATTTTTTAATTTTACAACTTAACCCCCTAAATCATCCAAAAATGAAAACTAGTAGAATACATGTATTTGCAAATATATTTATAATATTTGTATATATATATTATTGGTAATAAACATCCAAATAATTATAAATCAGCAAAAAACATACTTTGAAAATCTTGAGAAAGACCTAAATATGTTATTTTTGGATGATTTAGGGGGTTAAGTTGTAAAATTAAAAAATAAAGGGTTTAATATATAATTCAAGATGATTTAAGGGGTATGTATGTAATTCTCTCAACTATTTATTATATGGGTTAACTAAGAGATATAATACAACAATATTAGTGAAGTTTGAAAGTACACCTTATTTGTCTAAGAGGGTTTTGGTTTAATATTATTTTGATATTATGTGTTATTTAGATGTCTTGACATCTATATGTCATCTTTTATCTACATATATCATTAAACCAAACAATCATTTTCTCTCAATAACATAACATCAAAATAACATTGAACCAAACTACATTTTATTTTATTTTATTGAAATTATTTAGAGGTCTTATGATGCTGAATATTCCATATGCATTCATCATTAACATATTATGAATTTTTCTGGAAGGTAGCTTTGATGGAAATTCTCTGATTGTTGCTGAGCTTCTATTCAAGAAAGGCTTCAAAGAAGCATATGCAATCAAAGGGGGATTACGAGGCAACGATGGATGGCAGGTCAGCTATCTGCTTGCACCCTTAATGGCAATGATTAGTGAATTTTGTCTAAAGTAGCCTTCCTTTTCTAAGCTTGTTTACCTTGAGAAAAAAAAAAGCTAAGGGGCATGCATAGTGAATGTGGTATTGGCACGTAGAACAAAATATAGAAGTGTAGAGAAGTAGCGGAGTAGTGAATATAGTGTAGGCCATCCGCTTCCTAAGCCCAAGGCAATGCTTTGTTTGCTATAGACGCGTGCCTGTGCTACTCACTCGTGTGCTACTCACTTTGTTTCTTGGCCAAATCAAGGATTATGGCTTGTAGCATGAAAGATAGATCCATACAATTATCTAAAAAAGAAATCTCTTTCCTTATCATTCTTGTTTAATTTCATGTCTAAGCAGAGGATTAGTGAGCATGTGTACCTCTTTTGTTTATCTGGTTCAGGAAATTCAAGAAACACTTCTACCTCCATCTGTCCGAGTTTATCCAAGAAAGAAGAGGAAGTCAATTAATCCGGATGAAGAGAACAGAAAACTAAGCGACGAGCAGAACCACAATAGCAGCAACGCAGTAACTTCCATCACAAATCTAGAAATGATCAAAGATGTTGAAAATGGACATATAAAGTCAATGGAATCGATGTTAGAAGAGCAAGAAAGCCATCAGAGGCCCCTTTCACCTTACCCAAATGTACAACTTCTCAACTCAATTATTTTTGGGGGTAAATTTTGGATTTTGCAGCATCATTCATCATTAGCATTCTTAAATACATGAAATTCTTGATGCATTGATATCCCAACTTCTTGATTTCACACACCCACATGCCGCATAGTGTCTGTCTGTGCATCTGCACTTGTATACTTGCTTTTTGTCAACATTATCTCAAATTGCAACCTTTTCACATTAAAAGATAGTTCGGTTAAATCGTTGTTAAAAGTGAACCGTTAAAAAACATTATGTTTTGAAATACAATCTAACATTTTAAATATTTGGGCCAGTTTGTTTGCAAAGGTTAACTTTAACAAGGTTAAATTTAAATTTAAATAAAGATATTTTTTTATTAAGAATTGTGCATGATGCGAAATAAAGTTAGTTATTATATTGGGATACATGAGAGATACGGTATAAATTTAGCTATTATTTTGACATGTGTATAGAATCTGAAATAACGTGAATTTTTATTTTGAAATATGTGTATGATGTGAAATATAGTTAACTTTAATACTAAATTTTATGTATGATGTAACATGTCTGGTTACAATTAATCAATTAACATGTTTAAACAAACAAGGGAAAAGTGTTTATTTCAATGTTTTTAATATCTTATAAAGTGGTGTCTGTCAAATTGATAAGTGTTTTAAAAGTGAGGTTAAGACAAAAGTTTTTACTTTTAAGTCATCTAATTTGGCTGCATTTTGAAAAGCCAAATAATAGATGTCACGTCATCTAAATGATTTTGAATGTTAATTAACTGATTAAGTTATTAGGAAAAGCGAGTGATTTAGATACATCGGTCAATTATGTAAAAATGACAGTGAAATAAATGATATTGTTATTAACAGAATCTAAGCATGGTGGATTAAATAGAGAAATGTATTTGGTATGTTGTATATTAGAAAAATACATTTCTCTACTTAAGACAATTTATAAGACAATTTATATGAAAATATGAAGTTTGATCTTTTTTTATTAGTTTAAGTTATTTATATATTTTAAAGAATCATATACTGCTTTCTCTTTACCCTTTAAAAATTTAAGAAAAAATTAAATTTTAATTTCTTTCATCTTTTGCTTTTTTTACTCAAAAAATTTAAAACAAATTTTATTAATATTAATATTTCAAAATTATATTCTAATAAGACCAAAAGTTGAGATTGAGAAAAATCTTACGGCGTAACGATAGAATTTAACAATTATGTTTTAATTGGGGCTAAATGACAGTTTTTTATAATCTCAAAAATTTAAATGGAGATTTTTAAAAAATTGGAATCAATTTGAAATACTCTTTTGACTTTAGATGCTTAGATACATATTACTGTATAAATAATTATGAGTCTGAATTCTCTGACTCTGATTTCATGTTAAATGTCTAACTACCAATTGATTTAAAAAGCTTTAGGTTGTGGCCCAGGAGTATTTTTATATTCTCACACACACCTTCACAAGCCACAATATTACCCTAAAAAATATCGGGTCCAATGTGCAAGTGAGTGCCTCAATGCAATTGTGTTTGAGAATCTCCACATTGTTACAACACAGTTGTGATAGAAAACTGTCTCAAACAATACAACAACAACAACCAAGCCTCAATCTCACTATGTAAGGTCGACTACATGAATCTTTTATTTCCATTGCACTCTATCAATTAATAAATTCTTATTTAAGTGTAAGTAACTAAAATCACTTCTTATAGTTTCTTATCATATTTTTTTTTCTCTCTCTTCCTTTTTGTACATGGGCAACATCCAATAACTCGATTTTTCTAACTGAAGCTTCAATCGGTCTACGATTTATATGTTCAAACCATCTAAAGCCGACTTTCTCTAAGTTTATTTTTAATTAGTGCAACACCAATTTTCTTTCGGATATACTTATTTCTAAAACAATAAATTTAATGAAATTAATCTTCTAATTTAAGTGATTCTATGACTCATAAATTGTTCATTTGTCATGCAGTACACAGATCTGAAGCCACCTTCTTCTCCAACTCCATCCAAGCCTGGAACTTGACCCTGAAAAAAGATTGATGCAAAGCAACATGTTCTTCCAATATTTCTTTGCTAGCTCTGTGGCTTGAATGTGATTTATTGTGTGGAAATCTTTTTTAGTCTCTGTTTGGTAATAAGAAGAAAAAAAGATTTGGTTGGAATTTTTAGTGATTTTTGAAAAATATGTATGATATGAAATAAAGTAAGTTGGTTAAATTAAAAATTATGTATGATGTGAAATAAAGTTGATTAATTTATTGAGAATTGTGTTGGATGTGAAATAAAGTGATTGTTTAATGTTGCAATTTATGTGAGACGAGATATAAAATAATTTTTTAAGTTTTTTTAAAATAAATTTAAAATTTTGGCTATGGGTAATTTTAGCCATGATTTTTAATCGATTGCCAAACAACAGGACCTTAGATTTTCAGAGTTTTCTGGCAGTTATGCAGACTCATCACATGACCATTGTTTTTCACACTAATATGTATTTCAGCACAAACTATAAACCAGGGGTGTTGCATTATATAATGAAAACTGAAAACTGGAATTTAACTGATTAAATTCAATCAATTTGATTTGATTTAGAATATATTTGTTTGATTAATGATGTAATATTTGATTTTGTTTCGTTTAAATATTTCGTTCTGAGACTCTATCTAAGTTTAATTTATGTGATATATTTATATTTTTCTTTGATGTAAATTATTTAAAGGTAATGTCGATCTTCTAAGATTGACTTTTAATTCTAAGCAGGTTTTTAAAACGTAAAATATGTTATTGGTATTTTTTTGCGAATAAAAATGAATGTATGATTCTCTCGCATCAAAAAAAACTTCACTTGGAATTGATAGATTTCATTAAAATTTTCATTACGTTTTTTGATTTTTTTTTCCTTTTTAAAATGAATTCATGTGTACAATTATACCCTAAATTCTCTCTCTCTTAAGCTAGATTTTGATTTTAATTTCTATCACAAAATAAAATTATCAATTTCAATAGATTTAATATCGACAATTTTAACTTTTTTTTTATAAATTATTTAAATTTTATAAATTTAAATTAAATTTATTAATAATAATTATTGAATATTATTTGTTTGAGAAAAAAATAATATTCAATAGAGTTTCAAATTTTCAACAGATGCTCAACTAAAACTATCGAGTTTCAATTGAAACGAAAACTCAGTAATTTTTTGAATAGAAAATCACAAAAACTCCCATTTATATCAACTTTTCACAAGATATGGAGAGATGCGGGACAAATTATACAATTATTTAGCTATGAGATTAAAAAAAAACAGAAAACACATTAGATATTTATTTCACATTCTACGTTAACAAATTTTAATGTTACACAAACATTATTTTAAGCTGCATATTTTTTTCTTTAAGAAATTCAATTTTATTCCACATAAATTTTAAAATTGAATAATTTTACCTTATAAACATCATGCAGAGGAGATTGTTATTAGTTCTAAAATTTTAAATTGAATCATAAGCTATGAACTTTAGCTCGAATAAAATGTCATTATATATTATTTAACTAGTAATTTAATATTAGAACGGAGAAGATTTAAAATTTATTTTCCTCAAAATCTAAAGATCAAACCTTCTTGAAAATATAATATTTTCACATTTTTTCACAATTACAAGCCGATTCGAATCACGATTCAAGCCGCGGCTCGAATTATATCCCATTGGGATTTCGGACCGATTTCGATCCGAGCTGAACTCAAAATTTTCAATTTCGAGTTGCACTCGACTCGCTCGAAATCGGTCCGATAACAGCCCTAGTTTGTTATCCCTAATTTCAAACGAGCTTATCAAATGTTCTATGAAAGAAAAATTCAAAACTAATACAATATCTAAATGAAATAATTCAGAAAACATAAACAAACAGTAAATATTTCTCAACTTCAGAAAATTGGGAGTAAACTTTACCCAGTGTGATAAAAAAAAAAATGAATCCTCTGTAAATAGATATGAAGCATGCAGGCAATGTGAAATGAACTTCACAAACAAACTACAGAATTTATGAAATTTTTTATTGTTCTATCAGTCGAGACAACAAACCAAGCAACACAAATATTACACATTCACTAGTTTTTATCACCCATTCCCTTTTTCTTTACATTGGTTGACTAACAATTAAAAGGTCTTAAAAACTTGGTCATAGGCACACAAAGCCCCTTCTAATGAGAATTCAACTCGATCTCCCCCGGACATGAGCAAAAAATTACAGAATATTCGACCGTAAATCCGAACTGTATGGGCACGAAGACGCCATTTACCCTAACAGCTCCACGGCAACTGATTTGTAATAAATCAATTGGCTGTGACGGTGGACGACGGGGAAGATACAGGCCTTCCACGGCCCATTGTGAAGCCCCTCGTGCCATCCGGCATGCGAGGGCCAGGTGGTTGTTTGGGGGCTAAGGGTTGCTCGGTGTGGAGGGAATGGCTTGAAGGCGGTGTGCCAACTGCATGCCCATGGCTGCTGCTGCTACTGCCGCCACCGCCACGATGGTGGTTACTCGTGTTTTGGTACTGACCTCGCCCGCGGCCTCTACCTCCTCGGCCCCTTCCCCGGCCTCGCCTTCCTCCGGCTTCCCTATCGTTTGCACTTTCCTCTCCCTGAGAATGTCATAAGTTGAAATCCTGAATCATCACAACCTGGAGGACTATCCAAATATCTAGAATTCACTAGAAGCCAGATCTTAGCTAGGATTCAAATTTAAAACTTACTTAAATTTTACGAGTTCTTTACTTCAGCAAAACCATAAAAACTCATACTTTCGGCAATAAAATAATTTAAAATTTCACAGAACAAGCCTCAAATAAAGTTAAGGACTTACCACAAGTTCAGAAGAAGATTCAGGTAGCTGAGAAGCATCCTCCAAATGCTTGTCATTTAATTGGTTGCCTGCATAATCCTCTTCCTCCTCTCCAGCTCCATCACCTTCATTGCCTGCTTTTCTTCCACGGGTAGAGCCATGTTTTGCCTAGATAGACCATGAGGGTTCAGTCTATTTGTTGAAAATTTAATTGAAGTACAACAATGATAACCCACGTAGGTTGACATGTTAATTGACTACCTCATAATTGGAATAAAAATAACTCAGGGTTTCAGGAAGAGAAAGCAGCAAATTTCTCAAACTCAATTTCATTAGCCGTGAGCAAATTACTCGAGGAAGCTAATCTTCGAGTAAATTGCACCCAAGGGTTCGAGGTGTTGCAAGTGGGTCCCAACTTTTAAATTTTTCCAACTTTAGTACCTTGGGTCACATTTTGCATTCCTGTTCTGTTTAAACATGATGTGTTTTACTTTCTTGCTCCTGAATAATTATTTTTAAGAGAGAGGCCAGGGACATTTTGGTCCTTGAAAAGATGCTTTTCCATTAAAATGGATGCCTTTCATCAAAAAAGTAAAAAGGTGGAAACTAAACTTAGGGTCTGTTTGTTTTTAAGGTTAAATTTAACAAGATTGAAATTAAACTTAGATAGAGATATTTTTTATTGAAAGTTGTCAATGATGTGAAATAAAGTTAGTTATTATGTTGGGATATGTAAGGGATGTGATATAAATTAGTTATTATTTTAGTAATGTATGTAGGATGTGAAATAAAGTTAATTTTTAATATTAAATTTTATGTGTGATATGATATGCCTAGTTAGGTTAATTTTTAACTTCAAAACAAACGAGATCAGGAAGCTAAATGCTAGCAACCATCGACTTAAGGGACTAATGTTTGGAAAATTTAAAAGTTAAGATCCATTTGTTGGTACCCCTATACCCTGGATCCCCAAATGCAATTTATTCTAAATTTTATCAAGTACAGGTATTTGGTTATGCTTGATATATGTATCTAGATTCCAACAAAAGCTTGAACTACATTCAAAATCAAAAGAAAGGAAATATCAGAGAACATGGGTACCATGCATTTACTTAATAGACGAAGCCTCAAACCATTTCTCCAATTCCTCTCATTGGTTAGCTCCGCAACCTAAAATTATAGTTGATTTAAAATCAAGATTCATATAAAAATTTTCATCAAAAAGAAAGATTCATATAAAAATGAGAAAATAGAATCATATATATATCAGTATGAATACCACTTTCAGACTTACAGCTTTCTCAGCATCCTCCACTGTTTCATACTCAACAAAAGCATGCAACTGCAGTTTCAAATTTTGAAAATTTTTAGTGTAAAGATAACAAGTACTAAACAAAAATTTAAACATTTGTCATTCTATTAATTAAGCTGTATACAGTAGCAAATTGATGCTCTATCACAACTCGTACCGTAAGAGAAAGAAAACTAAGTATAGTTACCGCAATAACGCAGTGAATAGCTTATCAACAGAACAAGTTGATCACTCGAGTAAAAGCAACAACAGAGAATTAAGGACAAGTATTAGCCAGTCAGCAAAAAAATGAAAAACAAATCTAATTAGGTCAATTATGTGAATAAAATAAATTGAAAATTAAACAAATGTCAATTAGAAAATTTCAATTAGCTTTCTAAAAATAATAGAAAATTGTCCACAGAAACCATGACAAACAGATAATTAAAGCGCTACATGCATTATTGCATACCGATAGCTGAGCCTTTCAGTAAATGAGTTCGCATTCAAGCTAGTTGGTACTAGCTCATTCATCAAATTCCCAGGTCCGTTAAGATAAAACTCAATTTGAGTATTTAGTTAACTGATCTATAAATAGATAACATAATATGATATACTATGTAAAATTATATTTATCACATATACATAAATATATTTATTACAAGCCAATTCAAGTTTATATCAAGCAAACTGATTCTAGCTTGAACTCAACTCAAAATGAATCTCGAGTTTGAGTTGTGGTTGAAATCGAATCAGATCAATTTGAGTTGAGCACAAGCTCTAGTGAGTTTTGACCTTCGAGCTATTTTAACACACTAATTGAGCGCAAAATAAAAGGGCAGAAACATTTTTCATACTATTTCTATTGCAACCAGGGCTTGCAAGAAATGAAGTTTGAGTGAATTTAGCTTAACTCAAAACATTCCAGGTTGATGCGAAATACATAGATGACGCGAAATCAAATATCTTTCCAGTACAATACTAGAAATCCAAAACTGGACTATCATTGGAAGGTAATTGAAGTCTTATATTCCAAACTCTTGACATTAACCCATGTAGCTGTACATATGCACATTGGGGACAACTCAAAAGTACTTTTAAATCAACTACCCTTGATTCAACATTAACTCAAAGTTTTTCTGAGCCACATGTATGACTAAAAGCTTGCCATAAAATATTTGTTGATTTTGACTTGAACGATCTTCGAGTTTTGATTAAAATTTTAAGCTTGATATCATGTACTTAGTTAAATGAGACAATTCAGATAGCAATTAAAAAACAAAAAAGCAAGATATTGTTCGATATTCCATTTTGATTTGATCTGCTCACTTTGAAGTTGATCCAGTCAGTCAAGCCACTAAAGTTGCATGACTATAGAGATGATGTTGCAAATCAACTCACCTGATTTAATCAGCGCTCTGATCCTGATCGAAAAAAAGAAGCAAAATCTGATAAAATAATATTCTTACACTAGAAGTTGACAAGAATTATACAAAACAAAGTATCCTAAGGAAAGTTCCAAACTTAAGAAAGCAATTACGAATCCCTTGTATGTTTATGCTTTTTTATGGGGCAATTCCATTTCGGCCCCGATAAAGACCTCTGATTTCATGCAAATTCACAAAGATGAAAACGTGGTATCTAGGACCCTCCTACTCAAAATGTTTTTTATGTGGATCTTTTTTTAAAAATCTGTTAAGTTTCTATATTGAAAAATAAAAAATACATGTTTAAGCATTAAAAATTATTATTTTAAGCTATGATATAAAATAGAAGAAAAAATTAAGATTATAATGGCAATTGGAAATGCTTAAGCATGCTTCAAATATTTAAATATACATTTTTAATTATTTAAAATAATCATATAACTTTCAGCCTTATTTTTCAAGTTAAGGGATACTTCATCAGTCTTCTTGTTCATATATATCCCAAGAAAATGACATTGCTAAACAGAAGAACAAACGGATGGTTGAGATTGCATGTACCCTACTACTTCACATGGGGTTCCCTTCCAGTTTTGAGATAATGTAATTCTCACAACATGCTATCTTATCAATGACATATCTTCTATTTTTCATAATCAAATCTCATTTTCTATCCTCTTTCCTAAAAACACATTTTATAATCTACTTCCACAAGTATTTGGTTGACTTATTTTGTCCGCCCGTTATCTCCTAGAGGAGATAAGCTATCATCTCTATTATTAAAATGAATATCCATTAAGTACTCTCGTCTCCAAAAGGAATAAGACTGTTATTCCCCTGAGTTACATGGAGCTTCTGTTTTAGCCAATATAATATTCTTTAAGTCTACCCCCCTTTTCTTCACCAATGTACCTACCACCTTAGAAACCATGTGCTTCTAGTTTCTATGCCTCTGTTTATTCCTTAAACTACAGAACCATCGATACCAACGACTAAACTATTATAGGTAAATACTTGATGATATCGACCTGAGACAGTTGCAATGAACTTAGGTTACACATTTGACCTTGACCTTCTTGATCTTTCTTATTACTTTCAAGAAAGATACACGATGGTGCACTACTTCCCGTCCTTTATCTTATTATATTTCTTATGCTATCTTATCCCCAGATTGCATTGCCTTCATTTCTTCCTTGGCACCACTATCTATTCCCTGATATTCATCAGAAGTACTATCCTGAGGTGGTGACAAACTATGATAGATGAGATATCAACATTACACTTTAATGTAACCAAGGACTTAGTTTCTCTTCTTCTTAAGAAATCAATCATTGGATGCAAGTGGGTATATATTGTCAAGTCTATATATTCATGACAACGTCTCAAAACTTCAACCTATGTATATACTTTATATATTATCATAACATATGCTATAGGCCATCGACTATATGGATACCTTCTCTCTAGTGGCCAAATGTGTCTATTTCGGACACTGATAGTTGTGTCTCAATGGCCTTTATATCAACTAGATATTACAAACACATTTCTCCATAGAGACTTGGATGAAAAAGGTTTATATGGAGCAACCACTTGAGTTTGTTGCTGAAGGGCAATCTGAACTAGTCTGCATGCTAAAGAAGTTACTATATGGTTTGAAACAATCTCCTAGTACTTGTTTTGGTAAATTCAATTTCTCATGTTCCGGAGTACTTCAGATCATTCAGTATTTTATAGAACATCAATTTCTAAAAGGCATATTGCCTATGTGGATGATATCATTATCACAGGGGATGACAATAATGAGATCTTTAAAATAAAAGGTTATTTACATCAATATTTTCAAACTAATGATTTAGAAAATTTAAAATACATTTTAAGCATTGAGATTACCTACTTATGGGAGACATATACATATCACAGAGAAAGTAAGTCATTGATATGCTCGATGAGGCTAGTATGCCGAGTGCAAAACCAGTTGATACTCCTATAAATCTGAGAAAATAATGTAGATTAATCAATAAACTTAATTACCTCATAGTAACTAGACTTGACAATTCATTCATTGTAAGTGTGATTAGTTAATTTCTTGAATCCTCTTGTAAAAATCATTGGGCAATAGCTTTAAGGGTTCTTAGATACTTGAAGATAGCTTTTGGAAAATCACTTTTATATTCTGACCGTGGCCACCTTTAGGTGATGGGATACACAAATACTAACTGGATGGGTTCTTTGACATATCTAAGATCCACATTAAGCTATTGTATCCTACTAGAAAGGAATCTAATATCCTGAAAGAGTAAGATGCAAAATGTGGTAGCAAGATTTGGTGTTGAGGTAGAGTATAAAGCAATGAAACTTATAACATGTTAACTTAAGATGCAAAATGTGGTAGCAAGATTTGGTGTTGAGGTAGAGTATAAAGCAATGAAACTTATAACATGTTAACTTATATGGCTTAAGCAGTTAATGAAGGAATTAAGGATTTCTCAATCTAAATTTATGAAGTTGTACTGTGATAATCAGACTGCAAACACAGCCTCAACCCCTTCTTTTATGAGAGAACAAAGCATATAGAGATTAATTACCACTTCATTAGGGAGAAAGTCCAATACAAGGAAATTATTATGTGCTCTGTCAATTCCAAAGATTAATTAGCAAATTTGTTAACTAAGTAATGTGGATGGAGCTTGGAGTGATCGGATGAGGTGTTGAGGGATGAAACCCAAGAATTCAATAGAGAGTGCGGGTTGTGAGAAGCTTTAGGGGATGGAGATGGGATTAGGTCTATGAATGGGGATGGATGATAGAGGACTTGAAGGAGACTAGGAAAACAGAGGTAGAAAATGAAAGTGCGAGGAGATAAGAGCAACGCTCACAAAAGTACTACAAAAAAGGGATTGCCACCAACCTTCACCCTTACTCAAGCGATAATCAAAGCCACCAAAAAAGATCCTCATTCCATTAGAAAATGAAAGTGGGAGGAGATAAGAGCAACGCTCACCAAAGTACTACAAAAAGGGATTGCCACCAACCTTCACCCTTACTCAAGCAATAATCAAAGCCACCAAAAAAGATCCTCGTTCCATTAGAAAATAGAGTATTTATACATGAGTTTTATAGAAATTAATAGCCAAACAAGGGAACTGACAATATTAATAACTATTATAACTAAGAGAGGAAGGGAATGGTGCCAACTCCTACAATCCTTGGTCTTCCACATAACTTATAATTTTCTACCAGGTGGTCCACACCTTTTTAAGCATCATTTTAATGTAATATTTGTTGCTCCCTACCATGCCAAAGTTTCAGAAATAACTTCAAAGGCTAGCCAAAAACTAGCTTTAATTGGGCCTTGAATTGCTTCTTGTCATATTCTTTGTAATGGGCCTATGATGCACAATTTCTTTTGCATTTGAATGTCATTTATCCCTTGATCTTCATGCTCCACATCCTCCTCAAGATCATGCTCCAAAGTTTCATCATGTCTACATCACTAAATCTTTAAGAAGCACTAGGATTGATTATATTTGTAACAAATTGAGGTTCCATGACATATATGCCTCAATTTATAGGGGAGTAGTGAAGACTAAAATGTGATAATACAATAATCTAAAGGACCTATGTGTAAAGTACATTATCCTAATTATATATATATATATGTGCTGTTTTTCTTATCAAAATATATATACTATTGCTGAGGTGGAAAGAATAACCAGTTCATTCACACGGTAACTAGTGAGTTCAGATGTCAAATAAGCAATAGATATGTTTCTCATGTCATATATGTAAATCACCCTATTATTTAGAGTTGATATAACTAGGTGATTATTGATGTCCGACTGATACTATTCTAACTTGTTTTACTTCAAGCCTACTTCAAATGGCTTGAAGTACCGGAAAGCGGCTATCACAGATTCATGCTCATAGTATAATATATAGACCTAGTTTCCTAGGTTAACACTCACATCTACGCACTAGATAATAAAGTTTGGAACACTCAAGTTTGGCTAACGATGAGTTTCAGAACCACCATTCAGCTCCTTGATTTCTGAACATACCTAATCTAGTTTTTCCCAAAAATGAAAAAGAAAACTGCAGCAACATTTTCAGAATTTTATAGGACAAGTTACACATCCAATTATCATGACATTCTGAACTGGAAGCACAAGGATATATCTAACTGTAATGCAATACAGCAGATAACATAACTGTTTTTTCCAAAAAAAAGTTTCCCCTATGCATATCCACAGAAGTTTGGAACATCCACTTTCTTTGAAGATAACCAAACTTGAATTAGACTGATTATTATGATAACACAAATAATTAGTGATGATTACTACGTGCAATACAATCTTTTTAAAAAGAGGATAAGGCTTTAAACACCCTAAAACCAAAAAATGCACTTTGCAAGCCAAAATTACTCATCCACGAAGCACGAGTACGATACGGCAATACAAATACAACATGATACAGATGTAACGATATGAGAAACTTAAAAAAATAGAATATGAATACATCAGGATAAGAAATATATATATATATATATATTGTCATTTTCTCATATTTAAGGTATAGCTAATATGGTAAACCATAATAACTCATACATCTTATTAATATAAATTTCAAAAGCATTCTTTAAACTTCCTTAAAATTAATTGTACTTTTATATTATCAAACGTTCTTGGTACTACTGAAACAACATTATAGAAAACTAACTCAAAAAAATGAAAATAAACTTCAATAATAATTGAATTTAAAATTTTTTTAAATTTAGAATGTCATAAAATTTGTTCAATTACTTCAAAAATTGTCACAATATATTTAGGTGAGATAAGAGTTTCAATATATGTTAGTAGATCATGTTTAATTTCTAAATCTAACCCAACTCAATTAGCTCAATGCAAACAACATGCAATTAATAAACAATATAATTACTGTTATCCAAACCTAAATATATTGATCTAATCCAAGTAGATGCATGACTTATCTCTTCGAGTGATTGAGTCACTAAATAAATAAATTTAATAAATAATGGATAATGTCCTATCTTTTTCGCAACATGGGCTTGATTAATGTAAAGAAAAATCGTTATTAGCGTCTAATTGAAGTAGAAACAAAGTGTTGGTTAAAATAGAAACAGTAGTGGTGTCACTTACATTTGTATTATTGCACGATGGGCTAGCTAAAGTAGGAGATGTACCAACTTACAGATACCAAATCTTTTCTACTGCCAGGACTCTAGCATGCATAAAGCTCTATGTGCTCTTAATTATGTGAGCTCAGTTGTTGCTCTCCCATAGTTAACCACTGAGTCTAATAATAAGTTGTCTTTTATATATAAGCTATGTTTCATTTTATATTGTGTAGGTCAAACTGATTGATCTAAAATTTTTTTCTAACTAGAGTATCAGAAAGTATCAAACAAGTATCGAGTAAATACCGGACAAACATCAAATAAGAATCAATTTTTAAATTTTTTTTATAAAAATATTTTAAAAATTAAAAAAAAAAATTGACACGCTATATGACATATCAGATACGTATCATTGGAATATTAGGAAGTACAAGTATCAAATACAAATACGTTACGTTTTAAAAAGTATCAATGCCTTTGTAGTTTTTTGTTCTTTCACGAGGCTGCCTAACATGCTCACACACAAATGAAGAACTAAACGTTAAACTTTTAATTTCACAAGTATCAGTTCAAATTGCAACTTACATTCATTTTGAGCAGTCAAAGTATTAGTAGTAGTCCACATGAGCATATTTCAAACAGAATTTCAGATACACTGGATCATTTATGAAATTAAATAGTTGTGAACTAAAAGACATACACATGGGGATGAGCTTATGACACATGCGAATAGGATGCTCAAAAAAAATTTTTACTTAATGTATACTAGATATGTACATCAAAAGAGTACTGCTGTAATCCATAAAATTTTCGAAATGCTTCTATATATGTATTTTGATGCTTCATAATACAAACATCATACTAAACAAGCCTTTTATTTCAAAGTCATCATTTGATTTCAGTTGTAGATAGAACAAAAGTACACCTTATTGCAGAAAAGCATATCCAGCTTTGAAGATCTATTGGTTGCAGCAGTGGTGCCATTAGGAGTTTGAGGATAACAGGTACGAATTGTCTTGACACTGCATAACAGCTTAAGATTTATAAGCATTAACAGTTTTTAAAGCTGAGAAACATAAGGACAAATGATTCAAATTACCTGCCAACAGCAGAGAAAATCTTCATCAGGTTTTGATAACAATGATCCTCAGGAAGGTTTTCAGCCACGACAATACGAGACTAAGAAAACCAAAATGAAATCATAACTAGGAATCAAAGTCATCCACTGAAAAAAAAAAAAAACAAAAACAGACCTGCAACTCTTCAACATCTGCCTCAGTAAAGGGCTGTAAGCGTCTAACCTTCTTTCCATCATCACTAACAACCTAAATAAAATTCTTCATATTTAGGCAACGTTACAAGTGCAAGAATCAACAGCAATACCCCAAACAAAGAACAAAAATTAATATCTTCACTTCAAATAAACCAAGCTAACAAAATCTTTTAAAACAAAAGCAACCAATCGGGAAACTTACAAGCTTTGAGGATGTCCGTAAAGCATTGGCCAGAAGGATATTGTTGTGAACTAATGCCTTAATCTTCTTAAAAGATGCAACAACAGATATTGGTACTGCAAAAGTAGTTGACACAGTCAGCTTTTGTCATTTCAAAGTCCTATTTTTCTCTAAGGCGTAGAAAATAATCTCACAATTCACAAGAAAAAAGCATGAAAAAACACGAGTAAAGTTTTACATAATGAATTACTTATCATATCGTACTGCCCCATACTGCTGAAATACACTACACAAAAAATTCAACTATAATATTAACTTTATTTCACATTTAATACAGATATGAATATTAGAATTTAAAGAATTTCACATTTTACACACTTTCTAATATTAAAATAAATTTCTCTCCCATTAAACTTAAAAAATAAAGCTCGAACCAAACGAGGCCAAAAGGTCTAAGGTACTGTTCAAATGTTATGACTTCGGAACTACAAGTGAGTAATCATCAACATGTCTATCCTAGCTAGCAAATCTGCATGTACATAAGTCGATAAAAATTAAGGTAAAATAGAAGTAACATTGATTCTATATTGAAACTATAGTTTGATCTCATTGTAAATAATATAACACGTAAGATGCACAAAAGTTACAAATTTAGAAAACAAGACAGCTTTAAAGCCAATTGATATAAGACATAAAGCAGTAAAACCATGATGGAGCCAAAAATGTGCTAGTTATATCCATCGTCTTTCACTAAAAAGAAAAAAACTATTTACTAGTCCAATAGTTCATATTTTATAGAAAAAACTCATAAAAGAAACCTCAATTTTGTCTGGATAAAATGTGTTCCTCTATGTCTAACAATACTTCAACATTCATGGTAAGTCGCCAAACATATGTGATAATATATGAAGCTCTGAAGTAAAAGTTAGAAACAACCATGAAATACAGGTGTTGATGTGTTCATCATCTTTGAACCATCTGTGAAATCATTCCAAAAACTAAAAGTTCATGTGCACATTGCAATAACTTATGAAGAGAAACCAATTGAAAAACCACTTCCTCTTCAGCAATATGAATAACTCTTTTGTTCCTTGAAATTCGGCAGTAGCCTATAATAACTAGCAATAAACAAATACATACACATTTTCCCTTATAGTAAAACTATGTTCCAAGATCAAAGAGCATTTCCAAGAAAAAAAAAGATTTTGTAAACTATCTAGGAAACATCAAAATTCCAGAACAAGGCCGAAGTCTTCCAGTAACCAAATGAGCAGATAAAAGAGTTTCTCATCATTCCATGTCCTACACAATTTTCAAAATTAGCACTGAGAAGCAATCTATAATTTAGAAACTAATAGATTGAGGTACTACCTTTTGAGAAACCATTACCAGCTATCTATGAGGTAGTAGTTGCTAAACTGTAGCAGGCTAATGATAAGTGCAAACAACAATAATTTGCAATGTACAAGTTGCAATGTCACATAGAGATTAATATCCAAGAATATATTGACAATTAGCTTACCGAATCCATCTGGATCTTTGGTGATAAACCTCATCAAGTGTTCAGTGGTAGCAAGGTTTGCATCACTAAAATAGTATTCCACCTGAAATTTTTTATCACTATAGTCATGTAAGTCAAGGAGCATATAAACGAAGTTACATCTCAACCATTCCATAAGCAAAGCTGATAGAACGAACCTTACATAAAGAAATGTACAATTATGGCATTAGGATACAAAAGAGTAAAAGTTGTGAATCCCCCAGAGGGTTGAACAAATAATTTCCTAATTACAATTTATTCTTAAAGAAAAAAACAGAGAGCATATCTGCAACCATCTTTGAGTAACAAGTCCGCATAAAACATGGCTAACCACTCATTGCTATGGACAAGAATACATACCATAAAGATAAGATGGGTACATGGGCCTTGTAAGTATGATACTCTACTTTACCAATAACAATAAGAAAAGACACAAGCCACAAAATGTATACATCTTTGGGTATGGAGAGAAAATCAGAGAAACAATTTCTCATTAAACACCAACTTAGGGAGAAGACAACAAGAAGTTGGCCAGTTAGAAATAAAGACTTCATGAGCATTAAATTACAAATAAGCTACAAAAATAATTATATATGCTCTAAAAATAATCAGGAGCATTAAGAAGGATAACTCAGAATGTAACAACTTCCCTTAGGTGTCATGTGACCAAAAAAATAAGCTCTACCACCTATTCCTGAACTTGTGAGAAGAGCCACAAAAATTTGTGTTCAGGTTATTCTGAGAGCGAAGATCAGCAGTTTTGATTGAATTTCTACTCGTGCCACGAGTATTTACAAATCCATATTCTATTGTATGCAGAGCTAATGTCAAGGGATGAGCAACAAAGGCAAAAAAGACTATTTTTTCTCTAGTATAATGCAATGAAACAATGATCGTACAAAATAGTTAAAGGAATCTTCCCTATAAAAGCATGAAGTTAACCGATTATCCATCCTACTCCAATAATCAAATTCGGATAACTAGATAAAAAGCACGAACAACAGACATCAAAAACCGAATTCACAAACCTGCTTCGTGATTTTCTGCACGACTTCTTCAGACAAACAGTCCCGAGCAGGGGGAGCAGGATCCGGCTCCCCAGGCGCCTGCACAGCCTCGTGCTCTCCATAACCTCCCCCACCGCCGTAGTACTCATAAACCCCAATCGGCGGCCCCGGCGCAATGAATTGTGGGCTGGACGCCGGCGCTGAGGGCGGCGGCGGCGGAGAAGGGTGGAAGACGTGGATCACCGGCGGCGGAGGCGGCTGGTGGTGATGGATCTTCACGATCCTCTGATGGCCACCGCCTGCAGCCGCCGGCGATGGCGCTCGCGGGACGAACTCCGGCGCGCTGGCGTTGAGTCGACTCAAGGAGCCACTTCGGGAGAGGGAGGGATCGGCGCCGGTGCCACCGCCCTCCGTCGGCGATCCCTCGCCGGAGGAGGACGGATCGTCGCCGGAGACGTCTAGGGACTTCTCGGCGGGCTCTTGCTGCTCCATTTCTGGGAATCGTGCCCTATCTAGGGTTTAGCAGGGGAGTCTTCTCTCTCTTCCGGGACGATGGAGCCCGTTAGGGCGGAGAATAGCGGAGATGAAATTCTCAGAAATCTGGGGATCGGGGAAAGTGAGATATTTATAGCCGTAGGTAGAGGAATTAAAATGCCCCTGGAATTCCCCATATTTGCATGTTTGCCATTAACTTTAGAATTTAGGATGATGATTGTTTGCCCATGAGAACTTTAAACGAGCATATCACCAAATTTTTGGGTAAATTGCATCCGGGTCCCTCAGGTTAAACTAATGTTGCAAATTGATTTCAATTATTAAAAAATCTCAATTTTAATTACTAAAATTATAAAAGTACTATATTTTTACTCCTCTTTCATAATTTTACCTTTACTACTAACCATTTTAATAAAAATATAAAATTTTGTTATTTTTAACTCATTTAAACTATTTATATGTTTCAAAAAATTATTATATTCATCTATTCTCACTTTTCTTTAAAATTTAAAAAAAAAATATTTAAATTTTATTTTCTTTTCTAAAAAAATTTAAAACTTAAAAAACATAATTAGAAATATTTAAAAATTATATTTTAAAAAATAAAAAATTAGCAATTATACCTTAATTAGAGCCAAATAACAACTCTTTTATAGTATCAAGGGCCTAATCAAGACTTTTTAAAAATTAAAACTAATTTATAACTAATCTTAAGATCTCAAATATAATTTATCTTAAATTTTAATATTAAATTAACAATAATTTTAAATCTCACTTAACTGATAAAAAAATTCACATAAATTCTAATATTAAAATTATTTTTATCATATATTACAAAATAAAAGTAATATTATTTCAAAACTTCTATAAATCTAAAAACAAATACATTGCACAAGTTCTTTAATCTCAATTAAAATTAAACTCATAAATAAATAATCTTAGTGGTAATTACACTCAAGCTTTTGTCATAGATCTACACATAAATTTAAAATTGAAAACATGGATCTTAGCTTTCAAAAAAAATTTAAAAACTTTTAAAAAAATATATAGAACTTTTTAAAAAAACTTATACATGTTTTCTAACACTAATTTAATGACCAACTTACAAAATCTTTAAAAAGGACACACATAAAATAAATTTTATAAAAGAGGTACTAAATTGGCACATTTACAATTTTATAGTCCTACTAATATGATCAAATATAATTATTCCTTTTAATTAGTATTTTTATATATTGGTCTCTAAAATTTGAATCATTACATATGTACCTCTGACTTTTATACTTTATTATAATTTTGTCTAAATTTTCAATGTTAACTCCATTTAATTTACTGTTAATAGCAATTAAAATTCTCTTATTTAAGCTTATCTACAATTAAGTCCCTCTAATTTTAAAATTAATCAAATTAACCCTCTAATTTGAGATAACGCATAAATAAATTTATTTAAGATAATTTATATGAAACAACAAAATATTTCTCTTGCGGTATAAAATTTTTAATTAAATTTAATATTTGAGACCATTTATAGAGATTATAAAATATATTTTATTTTTCAAAAAAAAAAATAAAAATGAGCCAAATTAGTACCTCCATATAAGGGTCATTAACAATTAGATATTTTTTAACATCAATAATTAGAACTTCACAAAATTGTTCAAATGTTCCTGATTTTTAACTTTTTTTTGTTAAAAGGACTGAATGCTAACAATCTTTGAATGAGGGAATAATTTGAGGTTTTTGAAAATCGAGGGACCACGATGCAATAAATTGCAAAACTAATAAGAGATACGAGTGTTATTTACGTGAATAAATACTCGAGATGATGTTGTGTTCTTCGCACTGGCTTAAAAACTAGGGTAAATAGCATCTGGGTCCCTCTTGTTTACTCGTATGGGCAACTAGGTCCCTCGACTATTCAAATTAAGCAAGTTGGTCCTCAGATTTGATGAAAATGTGCAACTAGGTCCTTGGGCCGTAACAGACATTAGAAATCAATAACAAATGACTTATTTACCCTTCTTTTTTTATTGAAAATAAATCTCTTTAAACGGCATTTAGCGATCTATCCTCCGTGTGTATGCCGTAGTGACCCAAATCCTTTGCCTGTATGCCCTAGCTCTATCCCTAATCACTCGCTTGCCCGGTCGCACCTTCGATCCCTCTTTTCCCCTTGATTTCACGAAGATTTAACATTCTTGGCTTCCGGCGGACTTCATTCGGCGTTCTAGGCGAAAGATAAGTAGTAAACATTCAATGACGAAGTGTTTGCAATCTCTCTGTTCTTGCCAATGTGCTTGCAATCTCTTTCACCATTTTTACATTTCTTTAGTTCTATTTGCTCTTTCGGTTTTTCAAGATGTGAAATCAGTAATATTTGTCATTTCTTGATGTTTTAGGCGATTAAATGGGTAAACCAGCTATCTACACCTTTAGGGTTCACTACAATGATAAAGTTATTGATTTGCCTAACATAGACCCTGATCGTTATGGATGGCTTGATATACTGGATGTGCCGCTTATTGCAGCAAGAGAGGTAAAGCCTACTATTGCTGAAATAGTAAACTGGAGAATTTTATGGTACTCACTATGTGGCAAAGTGCATTTAACATGTGATAGTGACGTATGAATATGTTTGCGTACTCTGAAAATGAGATTATTGAATTGGATGTATGTGGTGATGAATTTTTGGTTAATGAGTTGTCTACGCCCGCCCAAGCTTTAGAAGATTTTGTTACAGTGGTAGCTATAGATGAGACGGAGGTTGATTCAGACAGTGTAACTGAATGCAGTCCTTCTGATGGAAAAAATTCAGAAGATTGGGATATGAACAATGATGGTCAATCAAATATAGAAGCATTGGATGTTCAAACACATACAAATTCAGATTCAGACTACAAAGTCGACGAAGAAGATGTCGAGATTAGCAGTGAGGATGAGGTAGATCTTGTTAGAGACTATTTCACATTACACAATACTGACAGCGTTAGAGTTGAGCCACCTGATGAATTGTCTGACAAAGAAATAGAGGAAAATATTAAGACTGTACTACAAGATTATAGTAGTGATGCTGATGAAATTGAGCCTAATAGAGAAGTGGTAATATGGGAACGAATTATGAGTGGAGAGGAGTATGAGGATGCAGACAGCGGGAACTTATGTTTAAGGGATGGTATGCAATTTAAGTCTATTGATGAATTACGCAAGGCGGTTGCTAAGTATTGCATGTTTGAGGTGTCAGCATTAGAAAAGTAAAAAATGATAAGAAGAGGCATACTATGATATGTAAAGATGTAAAATGCAAATGAAAGATTCATGCAAGTGTACTTCCCGATGGGGTCACATTCAAGATTAGATATATTAAAGGGAAGCACAAATGCAAAAGAAAACAGAAAAGCAATATGGCTACTCAGAAGTTTGTGACTGATGAGCTTGAGGCATCACTACGTGCAGATCCCAACATGAGCTATAAACTCCTGAAGCATGAATTAAAGCAAAAATATGGAATTGAAGTAAATAGATACAAGTTATATAGAGCCAAGGTTGCAGCCAATGTCAGGATCTCTGGTAGCTTTGCAGAAAGCTATAATTTGCTTCCCCTGTATGGTGATTTGCTTGTCAACTTCTTACCGGGCACAATAGTTGATCTTACTTACACTCCTAGACCAACGGATGGTGTTAAGTTTTTTCAGCGAATGTTTATTTGTTTTGCTACTTCCGAAAATGACACTTTTTTTGATATTTTTTTCATTAAAACACGTTTAATTACAAAGTTGACGTACCGAGCCTCACGATTATAAATTGCTCGTGTAGAACATATATTATCATGTAATAACCTATATATTTAATATGTAATTTAATATATAAAAATAATATTTAATTTTATACATCAAAATTTATATTTAATATTAATAATATAATTGTAAAGAAATAAAAATATTAAATTTCGAAAACACGCAGGGTTTATTATTTTAACCACTTATAATATAAGCGAAATTAAAACGTTAAATTTTAATTATAAAATGAAAAACGTTTACTAATTCATACTAATCAAATTAAATCATTGGAGTGATAAAGTAAACATAAAAATAACAAAATATTATAAAATAATATTACAAAATAAATAATATATTAATTAACAAATAATATCAAATAAAATATTATATTGCTAATTTTAATTTGAAATCATTCACTTAATTATAGTATTTTTTGAATTTATAATCATAGTACAACTATCTAAATTACAACAATAATAATAAACTAAGCCTTTATCCCACTTGATGAGATCGATTGCATGAATTTTTTATTTTTATTATACTTTATTAAATAATAAATTTGTATTTAATTTCAAATATGTACGATCATGTCTTATAATTTCTTGTCATATTTTTTTTCGGTCTTTCTCTTTCTCTTTTTATATGAACAAAATTCAATAATTTAATTTTTTTTATTAATATTTTATTAAATTACGATTTATATATCTAAATCCTCTACCGTTCTAACATATCCTACTCTACCTAATACAAAACTTGGGAATAATTTTGTGAGGAGAAAGTTTAAATACCTCATCCCAAATTAATAATTACATTTATTGCCAATTAAATTTATTTAATAATATATTATATTTTTAATTAGCCTACGTATAAGTAAGAGTAAAATAATCTGAAATTAAAAGAAAAATGATTAATATATAAAAATAATAATAATTAGAATGAAAGATAAAGAAAAACAGAGAGATAAAATTATAATTTCTATATTTCTTACACTTGGCTATACTTCATAACGGTAAAAATAAAAATAAGATGGGTAAATAAAAAGAAAAAGCCTATTTTAACTAGCATAAAATACTATTCTTAATAAAATAGATGAGAATCACAACTCTTTTTTTAACTCTATATCATTTTAGTTAAGGGTGACAAAATGGGTCGGGGAGTCGGGTTCGGGTCGAACCTGAATCCGACTCGACCCGAATAGCCTCAATCCGAACCCGATTTATTTATTAAATGAATCAAAATTCAAGATTCGAATCAGACCCGATTAATGAATGGATTGAGTTGGCAGGTCGATCAGACCCATTTATAGAGTATTTTTTGATAAATGTCTAACTCAAACCCCACCCGACCCGATTATGCCCAATCCGAACCTAACCCGTTTAATAAATGGGTCAAAATTTATGACCCATACTCAAAATTTGCAAATCGAGTTCGAGTCGAGTTCATGAATCAGATCATATATTACCACCCCTAATTTTAGTAATGTCAAACTTAACTTAGTCACTTCGTTCAAAAAATAAATAAAAATATTATTAAATTAAATTTTTGTCATAAACAACACAAATTATTAAATAGAAAATTCACTTAATTTCATGTGTTGTATACTTTTTTTCTTTTTTTTTTGATGAAAATCTTATATCATTTTTATTACAATTATCAAGTTTATTTCACATTATAAAATTTTAATATAACAAATTAATTTTATTTTTATCATTTACACTTCTCACAATATCAAAAACTTCAATATATGACCAAATTAGTCTTAACATCAAACATGCCAAAGCCATATTATTATTTTTATAGTTCAAAAAATCATTTCCTTTTCTAATATAAGATTTTCAATCATATATACCTCCACCTAAAAGCCAATCAAAAATCACGTCATTTCAGAAATCTCTCTCCTCGCAAAAATTAAAACTCATTCGTATTTTATTTAAAAGACATTTAATTTATTATTATCTTAGTATTATATTATACAATTTAAATATCATGATATTTAAATATTATCTTTTAACTAATAATTTTATAATTTAATAAAAAATATATTTATAAATATCATTAAATCAAACAATTAACTTCTTCAAATAACATAATATAACGTCAAGACAACATTAAATCAAACACCCCCTAATTCAAAATCAACTTAATTTTCTTTCAGCTCAAAATTTACTTGACATAAAATCAATTAAACTCAAAAACGACTCAATATGTGTAGAAACATACAAATTTAAAAGATTTTAAATAATTTTTTTTTATATGAAAGAGGTATATTAAAAATACATGCATATAAATTAAAAGTAAATTTATAATATTATATTTTATGATATTTCAATATAAATAATAAATATTTTTATAAAAAAATATATCTTATACTTAAAGTTTGATTCAACTCAAAAGTTAATTCAAAAACAACAAAATTTTAGTAAGCCTTAATGGAACATAACTCAAAATTAAAAATTTCAATTTCGAATTAAATCCAACTAGCTCAAAATTAACTTAAAACCACCCCTAGATTAAAAAAAAATGTATTAATAGAATTCAAAAAGCACACCAATGACTTCAAAATAAAGCTAGCAAAGGGATAGATGGTAGAATTAATTAAAGAGGTAATTCCATTCTACCAATTTCACACAAATTTACAAAAATAAAAACACATTATATATCTCTCATCTTAAATTTTTTTTTTACTTAAATTTCTTTTAATGATTCGATTAAATTTTACAGTTAAATTATATTTTTTTTTAAAAAAAATAAATTTAAAAATTATTATTTTAAGCTAAAATATATAAAAAAGAAGAATAATTTAATATTATAATAATACTTCAAAATACTTAAATATATCTTCTTAAATTTTCCAAAAATATAGCACACATATAAGTTGAACTAAGATCTAATCAAATAAAAAAAATGATCAAGAAGTTCATTAAAATACCCAAAAAAAGGACATTAAAGGAACCATGATCATAACATGAAAACAATACAACAACTTAAACTCAAATTTCTTATATTAAAAATGCTCCCAAATGACATTAATGTGTTAATGTGACTTTAAATTTTAAAATTATATTAGCCTAAAATGCATCAAATTAATTTAAATTAGAACTCTAAAAATCATTTAAGCTGCTCCAAATACGAACCACTTATATCTACAATTTTTTTTTAAGATGTCCCCAAACATAATGTTTAGATGAGAATACTTGTTGGACTTACAACTACGCATTTGATAGCAAGAACACTTCAGACAGCAAAACAATCTTATTTCAAGGGTAAAACTAAAGACACATTTATAGAAAGATTTTGATGGCTCAATATGACTGCCTGTGGCCGAAGAGATGAGTGATTTTCATGTAATATTTTAAGAGAAAGGAATTACTGAAGTAAAGTGCGGCTCCTGTTAGACTTCTACGGCAATAAATAGTGATGAGAGGAGCACGAAAATGAATTGTCCCACAATAAAAAAGGAGATCCTAAACTGTACAAGTAAATAACGTGATCTCAAATGATAAAAATTCCTTTTGAGGAAAAACAACGAGACTAATGATAGAAAACTCCATAATTAAAAGTGCTTGTGCTGGAATAGTATTAGAATGGATGACCTTCTGAAAAGCGCTCAAGTCACAGTTCCCAGAAGCCAAAGCAAACAATACCTCTACAATTGAATCACGAGATGTTACACTCATCCAAATTTAGAAAAAAAAGAGGTGATTGAAATTCAACCAAATAAGGAAAACAAAATTTCTAGCCAAGATACTTTAGCATTAAATATATGAGGATTTACAAATGCCACCCAAAAAATTGCCCATATTAGTCATTTAACACCCAAAAATTAAATATTTATGAGGCACTTACATGAAAAATATATATTTCACCATTAAAAATAAAATGTATATCATACTAAAATCTTACAAATTACAAATTTTACAATAATTTTAGATAAAATAAAACTATACTTTAAATCCTAAGCCTCAGAGTCAAAACATAATCCAAAACAATAAATTATATATCATAAATTATTTTAACACTAAAAATTATATTATAAATCCTAAATCTTAAATTTTAATATGATACTTCAAATAACATTTGTTTTATATATTCACTATATATAAAATACATTTTAAACTTAATCTAGTAAAATAAAAACCTCTATTACAGACTTGTGAACTATACACAATAGGATAATATTCATGAAAATGTATTTATAATTTAATTCATAATTTTTTCAAACACGAAAATAACATCGAACCCGAAGAGAAGAAGAAGAAGAAGAAGAAGAAGAAGAAGAAACACGTAATTTTTTAAAATTAAGTTGTCCTCCATATAAATCCTTCAATATTTATATCTATTACTCATGTTTGATGAATAATTACAATTCACCCCAAATAAAAATATAAGAATATAACTAATACATCTTTCGAAGGATGAAAGATGTAAACTTTGAGATGAATTATAATTATACATTCAAGTTGAAAGTGGCAGATATAAATATTTAAACTCTGGGAATGAACTGTAATTAAACAAATAATAAGGACAATGCTGAGAGGTTTAAATGAATGCAGTAGACCTATCAGTGGAAGAAGCATCTTTTAAGCATTAAGTTTAATAAATATAAGATATAGTTAGAATATATGATTAAACAAGAAGAAGCAGCATATAATGGATCAAGAACAGACCTGCAGTGAAGCGTTTTTGATTGAATTCAAGATGTTGTCGTCCTGCTAGCTTTCCAGGATTCGTAGGAGCTCTTAATTGCATCCCAGAAAGCAGGGATGGCATCCTTATCTGGGATCTCCTTGAACGAGGGAAGGTAGTTCAGATCAACAACAACATGATCTCCGCTGCCTTCCTGAATCTGTGGCGAAAAGGAAAAACCTCATCATAATCATCAGTAATGGTTTCATATGTCGGAAGTGCACGCGAAGAATTATCTTGAAGTAGCAGTCAATTGTGGCATTTAATATATAAGTTACGACCCAGAATGATTAGTCTAGGATTTTGCGTTAGAAGTGTTTATTTACTTGTATGAAAGCAGACGTTTTGGCATGAATGTGTATGTCATCTTCAATCGTGATTGAGCAAGAAATTCGATAGTGGGTGGCTCCCACTATGGCCCAAGACCATTGAGTGAGATCTCAATGTGCATACACTTGAAGAGTTAAAGTGGCTCATTGAAAAATTACGTCAAAGAAAGATTATTGAGAATGCAAATGAAGAACTATCTCACATTGACAGCCAATAAGTTATGGCACTTATTATATAAGTGATGACCTAGGAGCTACAATTAGTTTTTGTGTTATATGTCTTCTACTAATTAAGTTTAGATAAACTTTTAATATAATTCTGATCATAAACTTTTATAGCTTAGCCTTTTTTCGTTTTGTGCATATTCTTATCGTGACATTTTTCACTCTTTTTCGGCCCAAAATCAAATGAATTTATTTATAATTTATTAACTTATCATTATCTAAGAACTGAACAAATATCAAAAGAGCTAAAAGTAGACATGATACTTGTAAACTAACGTGGAAAGGCAAGAGAGCACTTACAATTACATCGAACCCGAAGAATGTGAGACCCAAAAGTTTTCTAAGAGACTCAGCAGCACGACCGACAATCTCCAAATCGAGAGAGTACTTATTAGATTTCACAAAATCAGCTGGAGGTTCTTCTTCCATTGCAACTGGGAGAGATTTCAAGCTTCATTTGTTGGAAGATGGGTAAGGACTTCGAAAGTCATCTGTTTTTACTTGGTAACCTAAAGTACAATGACTAATAACATACCTGTTAAAAATTAAAGGAGAGGAGCCAGATTTTCCTAACAAAGACGATAGAAGACTGGCATTTGGCATTGACTTCTTGGCAGCGTGAAAGATTTTATCACCCAAGACATAAATCTTGTACAGTGATGAACCATGGTCCACATACTCCTGCATTAGCATCACAATAGATACATGTAAATCTTAAAAAAAAGAACATTCAAATATAAAAGAATTATTGAAGTAAAATATCAATAGCTAAAAATTATCTCAAAGATATGGCTCTTTGATGTCAAAGTAATACATGGCAAAAACAACAATAATAACAGCACGCACAACAAAGATGCAATCCAAAACTAGTTGGGGTCGGCAGCAATGCCAAATACACATTGAAGATCAGGGGAGAAAACGCCCTAGCTCATAACCGAGTTCATTAGTGCATGTCCTACCATGAAAGATCTAAAACAAATGAAAACATTGTAATATTTGAAAAATTAGTGGCGGTTGAAACTAAAAAAAGGTTATGTAAAAAACTGTATACACCCAGACATGTTCTGAGAGTAGCCATATTCATGTGAATTTTTTATTTAAACAATCAACTCTGCACTGGAATTGAAAACAAAAGGAAGCACATTTGCAGAAAAAAGAAAAAGAAACTAGCAACGGCAAGGATTTTAAATACAAAATTCAAGTTTCATCAATAACAAAAATGGTTCACAATATGAATTATTACCTGAATAATAGCTGGAAGTGGAACACAAATGTCCTTGAAGTCCTCAAATCCAAAAACCAAAGCCTGTGAAGAAGATTAATTAGTGAGATTTGACAAGAATTCTCCAGATACACTAAAGCAACAATAGCGGGCCAGCGGCTAAGAAGGCCACTCCAATGCACGCAAAGCTGAACGAAATGAACCGTAAAATTAGAGATGGCAATATGACCTCACCTAACAAGCCTGACCGGAACCTCAGGTAGGGTTCAAGTAGAGCACATTATTGGGACAAGTTGATCTAAGGTTAAACCAAATTGATAGCTTTACATTCTTTAAGAAGATTTTGGTTACAAAAGTGTGAGTTAGCATGTTGAACCAAACTCCACTCAAGCGGGGAATTGGTAGTCCAAAAGATAACTGGGAAAGTTCACATCATACATTTTGACCCCATTTAACAAGGATAAGTTCGGGTTGAACCAATAGGGTAGGTCGGAATTGGATTCAGGTCAAACTGGATTACTTGACTGATTAACCACTCTATATATTTTACATATATTTTATTTTGTAAAAAGCTTTCTATAGCACCAACAATCCAACACAGAATCAGGAAAGGTGGTTTAAACAGATATAAATGACCGAAAATATATTGAACAAGTTACCATATTATGAGCATCAGCTACACCACATGCAACTTGAGGTTTCACAATGACGGGGAATGATAGTTTAGCTTCACAAAATTGATTGATTAGGCTAGAGGTGTCAAGCTTGTTCGCCTGCAGAAAGAAAACTTGCAGTAAGTAACTTCTATTCCAGATAAGATTGAAAATGAATTTCGAATGAAAAAGGGAAATCTGAATGGCTATTTTGTTGCTAACCAACACGGTTTATAGAGCTATAGACAAATCAAAATATCCATCCCCAAACTGAGACTTAACTCTTTTTCATATGTATAGTGTCAATAACTGAAGGATGTGCAGTATCTATGAGAAGCAGTATGATGAACCTAGTAGTCAAGCAGCTAGTGTGACAGGATAAATCTGCTAGAAATCCTCTCTCAGTAGAGGTATATACTTTGAACCCAAATAGGAGACCACCTTCAAAGAAAAGACCCACTCAATTCCTCCTATCCATTCAATAATAATAATAAAGAAATAACTTTAATCTTATCCTCTTGATGCAAGTCCTTCTAAGATGGGACTAATTCCTCAAATGCAACCAATCCAAACTCAATATATGGCTGCCTTATAGCAGGAAGATACAAAGCTACAACTAGCCCTCATCAAAATTGGAATTCAACGACTCCTCAGTAACCCTTATTAATCCATTCTCAAAAGCAACTGCAACTAGATATATATTTGCCTTATATCTAAAGATACAAGTTAAAACAAGACCTTTATCAACTCAAATACTACTCAGCAGGCCTTATCTTTTCCTCTCTCCAAAAGGACCTCCAATGAACGCTTTTCATAGCCAGCAATATCTCGAAGTCCATTACCATTACATCTGCTATGTTCAACTTCAATTAACCCATGTTCAACATTCAAATATTAGTTTCATCTTACCAAATCTTCATGATAGATTCCGCACTGAGCTCTTTCTCTCAATAGAAAGAGTTTAGAACATCTCGACCATCAAATGCCTCAATGTGGCAGAGAGTTAGTTTAGGTCTATAAAACCAAAAGCCATCATTTCATATTTTATAGAAACACACCTAAGATCTTAGACTACTTCCTTTTCATATTCTGGATGAACAGAAAAAGATTACAGGTACATGCACTATCTGATTAACAAATAATAAGCTAAACAAGTCATTCATAAATGTTTTTTTGAGATATATTCATAAATTTACAGATCATTAATAAAATGATACTCAATGTAATGGATGTCAATAAATACTCAACGTAATGTAGGAATACATAAAGATACAGATCATTTTCCTAGATCACACCAAAGTAATGAATAAAAATAGAAAAATCTCCAATAGTTTCCATTCCAACAAAAGACCTTCAGGAAAAGAGGTGCACGCAGTCTAAAATGCCCTTTGATGTTTAATCCCTCCAACTGGCTTAAAACTTCCTGGATCTTATGCCGATCCATCAAAGGGTATATATTTTTGAGTGGATCAATAACACAACAATCAGGCATGTAGGCCATTCTCCTGCTAATGATCAAAATTAGTAGGGAATGAATTAAGATACTGTTTTGGTAGTAGCTACTAACAATATAAAAACATGTAAGACATGCAAAACAACTGTGCTTAGCACATAAACAACATAAAGAAAAGAATAAACCACATTTAGTTAGATGCCAATCCAATAGGAAAAGTAAGTCAAACACATGCCAAAATCTGCCAGCATTAATAAGAGAACAAATGATTGATTTAGACATACTTTTCCCAAGTGTCAAGGGACAATGGGACAGTAACAGAAAAAAAAGATAGCAACATAGTAAGGTCCTTAAAACAGAATTCACAGAACTAACATAATAAATAATCAATTTAACCAGATATATAGGTACTACAGTATGAAACCATCAGCAAATGAAAAAGGAACGAAAACAAGGTACCCCATATGTTTAACAAGCATGTAAACTAAAGAAATGACCTTTTAAGTTCAGACATTCCCTGAGAGAATGAAATCCCCGTGGAAAACTCTAAAGAAGTGTCAATGCTGATAATTTCATCTGTTGCTTTATGAAGAAGCACATCAACTTGCTCAATTTGCGGAATTAAAGGAATCTCCAGTGTGAGAGGAACAAATAAGAGTCCGTTCTGAGTTGAATACATAGGAAATGCACCTCTCTGTCACAAGGATGGATATACAAACCAAAGTCATAGCTTCCATATCAATTCCCAGAATTTATTTAAGATAAATACCTGCCTTGGCAAAATCTTCTTCACGAGATGGCTTCATAACATAGCCAACCAACACCGACTTGTCATGCAGTAGCTGATTATACAGTAAAAGAAACCTCTGTAAGAAAATTCTGGAAATGGTATATGCTAGGCCAACTAACATAAATAGATGTTTCAAGTGACTTAATGAGAACCATTTTATTCAAACTGCATATGACAAATGGAAGCTCTTCCAACTTGTTAATAGTCAAAAACCCTCCATCTGTTACTATGTTGTTGCCACTACCTATATGACAGATGAAGTATACTTAGTAGTATACAAAAAAACAGTCAAGAGAAACAATAGTGTTCAGGAAAAATTTGGAAATAGCATCATTAAAGCCAAACATATACACAATAAAGAATTAGAGAACTAAGGTTCCTGCTCTAATTAACTAACACAAATATCCTCACCTACATGAATGATTCTCCAACCCTTTCTATTGAGTTCAAACAACAATGGCTCATATGTTCTGGAAGTTATGTACAAAGACATTTGCTTGGTGCCATTGCAAACTTTTAAAATTTTGTTAAGTGGCTCTTCTTCATGCAATCCACTCACTGAAATGCAATCCAGTGAGTGATTTGAAGCCAGTCCTTTAATAAGTTTTGCCTGGCACAAATTCGTATTCTTCATCAGTTCCACCACATATGTAAGCGAGATTAAGAAGCATAAAAATCTATCAAAAATTAAAGACATGCAACATAGAATATCTGAATAAGATACATGCCATTCCCTGCTAGGAGCAGAACTCACAAGTTAAAAATAAATAAGATGCCAAGCTGAAGAAAAACCAAATGCAGATATTATGAAGTGTTGAAAAAAGGGCAAGACTTGTGGAGCTTTCCTTGGCCTATAAATGGAAATATGAAGATCTCTCACTTTGGAATGGAAAAGGAATGTTGTCAGTTTATATATGATCCACCCATTGGAAGATCTTAATAGGACAGAAAATCCCAAAAAGAAGTTTAGGAGAATAAGAAGAAACAATTGTTGCAAAAATCCTCACAAGATGAGTTATAACCAATACCATTATGAGATATACAAGCTAACTTGCAACATCTTCAGAATTAATTATATGAAATAACTATCCTGAAAAAAAAAAAACAGCATAAAGTACACGCATAATCCATTTCTCTGTAACAAGATGAAATATGTTTCTAAGGATCATAAAGATTCAGTAGGCCTGTTCAGCTTCCGGATATACGAGTAAGGTGGCAGAACCAAAGACATTTGCAGCCATAATATCCTTCCTCAATAAGCAAGCATTAGTAGCATAAGCAATTCAAGGTCAATTATTTATGTTACAAATGAACAAATCTATGATCAATAAACAAGATAATACATATGACTAAAGGAAAGCAGTGCACCTTCTCATCCGAAACATCATTATTATAACAGATTCCCTGAAAGAGAACAATAATGAAAGTTCATCACTGTTAGAAAATTTATCATGATTTATCATATTCTTTTCATCAGAAGTATGACAAAATAGTATATATGCAAAGGCCTTATGATGTAGACATTTATAATCCGGGCATGAAAAATGAAGAAACTGAAGTATTGTTTTCCTTATCTAGATCAGATGAATTATACAGGCTATTAGATGCACAATAAAAAGCAAATTCAAAAATTTCAAATCAGACAATGCAATGTGGCATATTGTTTATTATAATAATATAAAATACATAGAATCTAATATGCATACAAGAACAAGCCCTAATATGCATGCACAGCAGCAAAGATAGCTCTGCCTATATGAAACTATTAAATCGCCATCTTCCATACGTGAATAAAGATAAAGAATGAACGACGATCTAAAGGCATATCCAACATATTTCTGTTAAACATTCAAAAACTAAAAACAAGCTGACAGAAAAATGAAGAAATATAATAAATGCAAAAGATCTAGCTAGAGTCCTCCGCAACAATGACTTGGGAGAAGAAGCAAACAGATAACACGAAAGTGAAATTCCGCTGAAAGGGAATCAAAAACTTGAAATAGAGAATCCAACGGAAAACCGAAGGGTTAGAAGGGCTTACAACGCAGAGATTCGAGTAGCGAAGCCTACGGAGTAGAGCGGCGGAACCAGGACGGAGGCAAGGAGTCCCATCGGCGTCGTCGACGAAAAGGGCGGATTCGTCGAGCACCACCCCTCTCACCGCCCCCATTTCGCTTCGGGAATCCCTCGAACTGGAGCCAGGCGGCGGCGCTGAATCGGCACTGTGGACTAAAAACAAACAAAAAAAAAAAAACAAATTGCATTTTGGTCTCCAACTTTTGTTTCATTCATATCTAAAATTAATTAATCTAACAACTTATTAAACTTTTTATTAAAAAAACTATGTAGCATCAAATAATTAATCAAGTAAATTATCAATTCTAATTTAAAATTTTAATTAATATTTAATAAAATTACTAATTAAAATAAATTTTAATTTATTAAATATTTTATTAATAAGTTATTAGAATTGTATAACTGAAACTATATTTATTTCGTATCCTAAAACCTAACATAAAAACACATTTTTAGTTCAGAACAACATTTTACTTTACATTAAACATATTTTTATAAAAACAATAATTTTATTTTACATATTATATAATTTTTTATATCAAAATAATTTTATTCATTTTTCAATTTATTTTTATACATCATAAATTTTTTTCAGCCCACTTGTAATTTAACATTTAAAAAGAACACCAAATTACATTTAAAAATTTTATATAAAATTATTTAATATATGTATTCATAAAAAAATCTGGGAGCTAAACTAATTTTAATCATAAAAACAATTGAAAATTTTAGATCTAGCGCCCAATTTTTTTTTTATTTACAGGTAATACTCATTCTAATTTATTTTGAATATAAATTCATAAGTAATACTTCCACTCAACTTCTATTTGGAGATTCATTTATAAATATTAAATTTGAGGTGTTATATATAAATATTTAACTTAAAAAATATTTTTTGTAAATTTTTTTTTTAATAATGAAAAGGTAAATTTCTCAAAATAATTTTATTCTAATTCTTAAAATATTTGTGAATATTTAATTTTATTTTTTATATACATCGAGTAGACCGCCACCAAATCGATGCAAATCTTTTAATCATTTTAAATTGATGATTCCAAATAAAAGGTGTTGGATTTACACCAACTTTAATTTAGTTTGAATACAATCAAACCAACAAAACGACATAAACCGAATCAAGAAACGGTTCCACGAATGAAAAATAAAAAAAGACCACAAAGAATCTCCACTTGTGACTTTTGAGCGACATTCTCTAACAAAGTTGGTTCTCAATAGGGAGAAATTATTGGGTATAGCACATGAAACACTTTGACTTTTCACTCTCGTCCGAAGAGATCACCCAAGATTCGCACTTGGCGGCGAAGCGAATGGAGTGGATTCTTGAACCGTCCAATCATGTCAACTCTGGCTGAACAATACAATCAGGCCACCTATTGGCCTGGCTGGACCATCTGATCAAGCTACTCGTTGGCCTAGCTAGACCGTGCGGTCATGCTACACTATACAATCCGATCAAGCCACGCTAGAGCGTCTAGTCAAGCCATGCTATTGACTTGACCAGTCAGTCCGATCTTTTGCTCCGTCCAATTAAACGTCAAGTGTGAGCCTTAGATGCACAATGCGACGTGTCATCATTTCCAAGCGGACGACCGGCATGATCCGCATTCCGCACCCAGTAATTTTTTTGGAGTGGAAAGTAGGGCATTAATATAATATTCGTTATTTGTATTAAATTAATGCCTTATTTCTCACTCCACAAAAATTAATTGGGAGCAGAACGCGAATCACGTCAGTCATTCACTCACGAACAATGACATGTCACCAAGTGCACCCAAGACTCGTGCTTGACGACGAAGCGAATGGAATAGACAACCGGACCATCCTGTCAAGCCAACAGTGTGGCCTAATTGAACAATCTGACCGAACAGTCCAGTCAGGCACCTTATTGGCCAGGTCGAATTGTTCGATCAGGCTATCCTGTTAGCCAAGCTAGATGGTCCAATCAAATCATACTGTTGACATGACAAGACGCTCCAATCATCCACTCCGATCACTTCACTATCAAGCGCGGGCCCTAGATGCACCAAATGGCACGTCGCCACTTGTCAGCGAATGACCGATATGCCCAACGTGCCACACCTAATAATTTTCTACAGTAGGAAGTAAGACATTAAGATTGGGATGCAAAGTAGCACCTAACATTTATACGACTAAAATTGAAACAAATATCATATAAAAACATATACATATATTAAATACTATGAGGTCAATTTGAAGCAATACGAAATAAATACAGTGTATTTTCACAGGTTAATCGATCGATTTATTATTGAGTTAAGCAATTTGATCTCAAACTGAAATCAAAATTTACAACCTATTTTGAAGGATTCAATTGGATCCTTCTAGTTTGATCTCATGTGCTTCTTAATCCCTCATAGTTTCATCGATGGTTAACAACATTGACAGCTAAACGGACTAATTCGCGTATATCCCAAGCTAGAGAACTTTATTATTTTATTTTAAAATAAGTGTTACAAAAAATGCAGATACTAAGATAGATATGTGGGTATACACGAAAGGATAGAATGAGTATATCTATAAAAAAATTAAAATTATACTAACTGAAAAAAAAAAACTTAGAAAAAATCAACGTAAATGATTTGAAAACATAAATCATAAGCCGATTGAAGCTTAAGTTAGCAAAGCTGAGTTATTAAATTTTACCGATATAGAAAGAGTAACAGAAAGATCAAAAAAAAACATAGTAATAAATTATAATGAGTGATTTTACTCAGTTAAATTTAAATAATAATTCATTAACTAATAGAACGCAATGAAAATAAAAAATTTATATAGTCGATCCCACCTACTGGGATTAAAACTTTACTGTAATTATTACTATTGTGATAAATCTAAATGTACATATAATATAATTAAAGGACTACTTAGAATTTACCATTACATTTTTTCAATTATTTCATTTTTTTATTAGCCTTTTCAGTTATTTCATTACTTTAAGTAAAATAATTTAAATTTTAAATGAAAATAATTTTAAAAGATAAATATAACAAATTTATTCACCTCTTCATATATTTACATAAAAGACTATCACATAAATATCTTGTACATCTAATTAACTTACAAATTATATATATACATACAAAAATTAAATTTTAGATATAACAATTTCATGTAAATAAATTCAAATGAGAACTTATATATATATATATATATAAATTACATGTAAACAACGCAATACAAAACACATAAACTAAATTAACTTATCACAAATTAAACATAATCTTTTAAATTAACCCAAAAATTAAGAAAAAAATCATTGAAATTAAATAAATAATTGTCTCAACCAATAACTTTTATACTAAAATATTATATTTAGAATTTATTAATTTTTAAGTGTTATATATATAATTATAAGTTTTTGATACTTTGTATATAATTAAATGAATTTATTTTAACAAATATGTAACAAAATTATATACATAAAACCTATTGTCTCAAAGACAGCTTTAATTATATTCTTTTATTAAAAAAAATTAATTATATTCAAAATTAAAATATTTTATTATTATTTTAATCAAATATCAAATTGATCTAGAACATAACTAAAGTGAACTTTAAACCAAACTTTCAGCCTTTCAATCAAGACTCTTGGCAGAAATAATATTAATCATTATTGTGATCAAAATGACCAAAATATCCTTAAAAGGTACCTGTGTATATTCAGTTAAAATTCATACACAAATTCTATTATTAAAATTTAGTGATTTTTACATACAAAACATAAAATTTACACGAAATTACGCATTTCACCATCAATTCATAAATATTACCACTATCACACCACATTCATTTAAATTTTACGCATTTCACATATTTCACACCATATTCTTTAATGGTGAACTTCACATTTCTAAATTGACCTTAATCTTAACTATATTATTAATATATTAATTAAATACTATAAATAAATTAATTTATATAAATAATAATTTAAATATTTATGAATTTATGTATTTTAATTTATTTATCTTATTTAAAATTTTCAATTAGGGTGCCGAATTTAAATCCA
>KZ451982.1:8705737-8751609 GCA_002786265.1 Apostasia shenzhenica
TACTATTTGGAAAATGGGCTATGGAGATGACGCGCGGTCAGAGATTCTTTAAGACAAAAAGGGCTTTTCAAGCAGGAAAGTCGTTTCGATCCGGGTCCGAAAAAGACACTGGATATGTCAGTGACTTTGCACGAAAAAGCGCTCTCCGAGGGCATGGAATGTACAAGACTCGCAGGTATCTTATATCTCAAACCCCGAGATGCAATTTTACTCGATCGTCCTAAAACTGCTTAAATTTAGGGCTAATTTATAGCTTATGGAGTCGAAAAGCTATACTTTGGAAGAGGTACCTGACAAGCCGATGGGGATTCTCAGACCAACCACCTGGCCAACAACAGACAGCCATGAAAGCAAGTAATCAACAGGAAGTAGCTCGTCTTTGGGAAGGCCGCCAAGAAGCAGCTTCATCCAATCACTGGTTCCACAGGGGTGTAACGTGTACCATGGGCGATGCAGATAGGGATGTTCCTGAAGCATCACAGAATAACTTTGTAGAGATCACATAAACAGGAACAATTTCATGAAAATAATACAAAACTTGCACCTGAGTACTACATTCCATGTTAATTCTACATACATAACCTTGTGATAATTTTTTTCTTTGCAACCTGTTCTTTTTTTCTCAAAACAATTTCCATATACAACAACAATGATGACCAAGCTTTAATCCTACTAGGTGGGGTAGACTACATCAATTCTTTGTTTCCATTACATTCTATCAATTAATAAATTATTATCTAGGTCTAAATGAGTAAGATCGTTACATATAGTTTCTTGACATGTCTTCTTTAGTCTTAGTCTTCCTTTCTGTAAATGGGCAAAATTCAATAACTCGATTTTTCTAACTGCAGCTTCAATTGGCCTACGATTTATATATGTCAAAATTTCCATATCACAAAACATAGTAATATTAGAGGTATTAATAGAAGTATGTCACTTATAAAACTAGCCATAATTAATGTAATTGATATAACATTATTATATATGCATGCTCATCTAATATCAAAATTACTTGTAAATATGACTCAAATCCCCCTGATTCAGGCTTAACATCAATTAGGTCCACAACTTTGAAAAACTCAAGTCCCCCAGCCTCCAACACCTCACACGCAATGCTCAGCCTCCTCCTAACCGAATACTAGGCATGCTTCCACGACGATATTCGCATGCGCCAGCAAGCCTGCGTGAGCAACGCAACGTTGCTCACACCCACGAGCCTCAACATCGTTCACGCTAGCGAGCCCGTGGTGCCCACCCAATTGTGTCACATGGGCCCGCCCAAAGCGTGTCACACACGGGCCCGCCTGTTTGCCCCTGCGCTGTTCGCGCCAGCAAATTTGTGGCACCAGCCAAAGCACGCCCTGCATGTGCCCGTACCCGCACCCATACCAAACCTGAGCCAGCCTCCCATGTCGAGTCTTTCACTTCAGTCAAGCTAAGGAATGATTGCAACGAAATACCTTGAACTCTTGATCTAAGGTATAAATTCTTTTCTAAATCAAATAATTCAATTTCAATATAAACTTATTTGCTCTACTTGAATTATACATTTAACTTTAATTATGTGACCAAAAACTTAAATTTGAGAAAAAATTAATGTTGGAATTTATTTGCGAAATATCTATCCTAATTTCTGAAACTCGGATTTGATCTATTGAAATTTAACTTGACTACTTTAATTTAATTGATAAATTCTTATTTATCACAATTCAAGTTAATTAAATTTTAAAATATTTAATTTACAGAATTTAAAGTCTTATTTATCATAAATTTATATTTTAAAAAATATCATTGCACTAAATCTAAATAATTTACTAATTAAAAATACTAATTATAAATTTAAATCTTATTTCTATTCCCATCCTACATTAGAAGTGCTCCCCGTCTCAATTTTCTACGAGCCTAGCCCTACCAAATGTCCCTTCACCAATTGAATAGTTTCTTCAATCCTTCTATAGGGCTCGGAGGGGGAGAAAGGTCGATAAGGTCGAGATCTTTCACTGTAGTTCGGGCATCTAAAATATTTCTTTGCCTAGTTTGCACCTCCTCTTCATTTTTAAGCTTATTGACCGCCCAAACAATTAACTGAGTACTCGAACATCAAAACTGAACATAGAAACGATTAGTAGACAGTAGGCACCAACATGACTCTCTTTCACAATCCTGTTTCTCAAATTCATTATCACATTCATGTGCTTTTCTCACCAACCCTTCAGCACCCAGAGTCTCCTTTATCTGCAACAGCATACGACAAGATTCCAGTATTTCAGCTGATACAAAGACAAAATTTCATCCCACAATCCTTCACCTACACTCACTAGCAACATTTCTATCCCGCTCTGTAGTGACAGAATAGTAGATACCTTCTCCACCCATGCTCATCCTTGCTACTCAAGTCCCGTGTGCGCTCCAATATAGTCAAGTCTTCACCACATAGTGACAACGATAAGGGAATTTTGGACATCCCAAAACCACTACAACAAAACAAATTGCAATAATTTGGTGTACTGCAAACCAACCAAAATCTTACCAAACAATGGCAACATGCCTCAGGCACAACAATCCGCCTTTTCAACAAATTTGATCCATTAAATCCCCTAAACTAAAGCCATGTCATTGGATCAATGGACGAGCTTGGTCTGCGTCATTGTTGTCCGAGCATACACCTCCAAAACAACAGGAAAATATTAAAAGGCTGCAATACCACCATTCAGCACCCATCTCCTGGATGCAGAAATTGTACCCCACATGTTGCCGGTTTCCTTCACCTAGGCCGACCGCTTACGGTGATCTACCAGTGTCAGAATCCTAAATCCATCACCTACTTGCACTGCCACCTGCAGAACGCACAAAAGCGGTGTATAGATGCCTAAACTCGAGATATCTCTGAAAACGTATCGGAACATGTACCCAAACTAAACCCGAACACCATTTCCCTCACGGCACACCTCCTCCAAGGTATCCCACCCAGTGGATGATGTGGGAGGAAGTTCCTTCAACACTAAATCATCCGGGATAAAGGGAGAAGGGGAAAGAGGAATAAAGGGAAAGAAAAAGATATCTAACTAATTGCATCGATTACAAAAATATAAAAAATGATAATTTGGGGTCATATTATCACAAAAAAATGATGGAAATTGTCTAAAATGACCTGTGCGAAACATTTATGTAGACCTTAGAAACCGGAATGAAAAACTTAATGATGTTTAGGAACCCAAATGAGAGTTTTTAAAACCATGGACTTGTGTGTTATTAGTTACCCTTTAATCCCAGTGAACTAATTGATATTACAAAAATCCACTATTTACACCCACTAAAATTTAAATGTTTTGATTCATTCACGCTCTTTGTCTACTATCATAAAACTTTGTGCTATGCATGTGAAGATGGTAAATGTAGGTGAGAATAACATACAAAGATGGTTAATTTGTAATTTTAACCACCTTAAGTGTGTTGGCTGTAAATCTAAGTTTTGGGTGTTTAATATTGTAATTAACAAAGCGTTCTACAGCATGTATGTAATTTTCCTTTCCATGTAACATGTAACAAGTAATTTTTTCTTCTCTCTTTCTTTCCCATTTCTTTCTGCAAAAATAATCATCTTCCTACCTAACCAGTGCACCTTCCATTGCCCTTTGTACATGAACAACTTAATTCACTAATTTCCGTAGAATCATTTTATTAACAGTCCTACAAATTCTCCCTAATATAAGAATCAGGTAGACTATCAATCCTCATACACACATTGATAACAACATTCTCGTATCTGTCATATCAATTTTGCTCCTGATGATTTCTAATTTCCCAATTCAAATCAAGACAAGAAAATTGATTGCCCTACAGTTGTGCCTCAATTTATTACTTAGACGAACTCTATACGCTCCCAACTAAAGGAGATAAAAGTTACAACATTAAACATTCTTACAATCATATAATTTTATGTTCAGCAGCATAAGTAAACAAAACAACAACAACAACAACAACCCAAACTAGTTGGGGTCTGTAGCTGCAAAAGTTAAGCTAGCGATAAAAGAAATTTGAAATACCTCCAGTGTAATGAACGTCCATTTCGATTCTCTTAAAAGTTTTAGGGAGTATTCAGGAAGGTCTTTTTGGATGTCATCGAAGTCCAGAGGTGGCCCATCTACATAAAATTGAAAGCAGGGACATCTAATTACAACATGCCAATCACTTGAACAGGAGTTAAGAATCCAAGGAATGTACCAAAATTACGTCCATGAAAATATAAAACTGGAGCCATGTAGGAAAAGCTGTATGCTATATGGAAATCATATACATGAGTCTCACAGTTAGGAATCTGAACCTGGAGACAAAACATGAATGAAACAAATGTATGAATATAGGTAGTAAATATTTGTATAGAATAAAATGAGACAATCAATCCAACTGTTCAACAACATTTAAATCACCACATAAAGAGGAAAACCTATGAACTTAACATGGAAAAGAGTTTAAAAAAAGTCACGTATTATCAAAACTTGATAATAATCCTTATCAATGAAAAGAAAAAAATTTAAGATGAAGGATAAGTCCACTGCAAGAAGCGAGCAAACTGATAAAAATGGTGAATGATATGTCTACTGCAAGAAGTCTAGGCTACATGCCGCCGATCCAAATTCTTTCATCATATCAAATAGAATATCTTGATGCAAAAACCAAGCTTTTAAAAATTGGTTTCGGCCGCAAGTTGGAAGCATAGGTATACATGGTTGATGCCATGCACTTTAAGTTTTAACCAAAAAATCCCGTTTTCAAGGACTTTTGTTCTCAAATGAGTGGAAATTTTGGCTAAAACATGAAAGTTTCAACTGAAGCGGATCATTTTTTCGAGTAGGTCTTGTACAAAACAAACCAGTTTCCGCCAAAACTTAAAACCATGATAAAAACTACATTAAATAAACTGTTATTTTATGAAACACTTTCCAATGAAATATTAATAAGTGAGGATCTTTCTGGTAAGACCGCGTACTAGGATTGCATTCCCTACTGATACAACTATTTTTAAAATCCCAAGCATCTTCAATCACATTTATTGATTAATATATATATGTAATTACATGAAAAGAAATATTTGAAACAGGTATAAGAAATATTCATGACAGGAATACAGAAAGGAAATTGAAATTTCAATACCCAAAGCATACCAAGGTTGCACTATCTGCAGCCACTTCTTCCTCAGATATTTTAATGCTCACAAGATCCTAATTCCAAGATTTGACACATAAGTCAGAATCACCTCTTTTCATAGAAGGCAAACTATGTTTCATCACATTTTCAAGTACAATCAGTAACAAACCTCTTTTGGTTTTAAGTAGTATATATTCTCAAGGGATAGGAAACCCTCCTAAAGAAAAGCACAAAGAAGAGTGAGACAGTACACTGAAAATCAGCACAAAATAAGATGCATGAAAGTAACATGGTTAATACCACTAACATTACTTTCAGCACCCGTTGGCATCCTTCTACAAGGTATCCAAGTCCAATTTGGATAATTAGTATTGGCATTCTTCCACAGATCAGCAAAGGTCGTTGCAGCATCAAAGAAATCACTGACTGAGAGATCTCCATTGCATTTCTTCTCATTTCCCATTTTGCAAGTGTGAATTATTTTCCTTAACAGAAGCATAAACAAGAAAGACACAAATTACAAGTCGACCAAGGGCCTGAATGCCTAGAGCTATATTATTCGGTTGATTCATGAAATACAAGAAATTACCATTAATGGGTGACAACGTCAACTGAAAAACTTCCAAATTACGGGGGAAAAAACAACACCAAAGGAAATTTACAACCAACATCATGCAAAGTTGACGAAATCAATTGGACTGGATCCTTTATACTCTAAAGGAACGTTTCCTAACTATTCCAAAAAATATATGTTCATAGGAATGAATGGTGTACATGTCTCTCAGTTCACAACACTATTAGTTGATTTGATGTTACAGTGTCATAAGATGTCCGAAAGGGATCCAAGAACTACTAGGAAATCAAGAATATGCCACATCTAACATGCTTGCAATGCAAGGAAAATTTCTCTGACAAGTAGTGTTTCAGTGACATATGACACAAAATATTTAGGGGGCATTTAATTCAACATTATTTTGGTATTATGTCATGAAATCTAAATGTTATGACATGACATCTAGATGCTATCTTTTGAATAATAATTCAATATTTTTTAAAAATAAATCTATACATATTTTAAAATCAAATAATTATTTTCTCTAGATAACATAACATAACACTAAGATAACATCAAAAGAAATGCCCCCTTACACAATTTATAAGTAAATCTAGTGCAATCAAATCTAAACCAAACACGTGGACAATATCGAGATTGATGACGATCATGGAAAGGTTGACAAACTCAACAAACATATGTGCCACAAAGAATCAATATGATAAGTATTTGTTCATCACCTTGTTCCTTATAACTTCTCTCTCTCGCTCGCCCTCGCTCGCCCCGCCCGCCCTCGCGCCCGCCGCCCCCGCCCGCCCCCGCCCCGGAAAAACTTTGAACATAGGAAGCAATCTCAGAGCCATAAAACTGGAGTCCTGAAAGCAAGTTGATTCCAGCAAGGTTGGAATAACAAGTTCAGATTGAACTCAGAGATAACAGGAAGTAATTTGGATCTAACTCCAAGCTCCTTAAAATACATAGACGAAAACAATAACTGTGTCCAAGCGAACTAAGAAAAAAAGATGGAATCAGTGAATATAAAGGGAAACAGCAAGAAGCACAAGACATAGTCCTAATGCCAAATAGGAACCTCAAGACTCAGGATTGCAGCCCACTGCCGCGCGGTACCAGCCGATCCGCAGCCACCTGCTCCGGAATCGTCAACTGCGCGGAATCAACCAAGCAAGGAAGAAAACCCTTTTCTCCCCACTCAATCAGGTGGAAATCTCAATAATCATCAACATCCCTTTCTGCACCCAGCACTCCTGCTTTACGGAACAGAGAAGGAGAAGAGAAAAGCGGCAGAATCTGCTCGGACTTGCCGGAGAAGCGGCTGATCGTACGCAGCCGCGAGAATCCCGGGGAGAAGCCGAGCGGGCGGAGGCCGATCCGATGAGTTTAGGGATTTTGGCTGCCATTTAAAGGCGAAATTCCAAACTGATCCTCCTATTTGTTGCCTCATCTCAACTAGCCCATATTAAGCCTAATTTTGTCCAACTGAATTGGGGCTCCATAAAGGCCTTAGTTCAAGCTATTTTATTTAGAAGAGAAAAATATTTTTTTTAAAATTTAATAATTTATTTATTATTATTATTATTATTATTATTATTATTATTATTATTTAAGTTAATACCATTTTAATTCTGATTTTAGAAACAGGACCTTTAAAAAAAATTATAAAAATTATCAAAAAAGAGCATTTCTTTGTCACATATAATTTCCAATGGCAGTAATATGTGCCAAATAATCAGCTACATAATTAACATTTTTATTAATCTGTGAGGCTTAAAAAAAAAGAATATTAAAAAGAGAGTTAAAATTTTTTTTAGCTAAATTATTCATTTTTTGTGGTTCCTCGTTAGTCAACTAGTCGCTGGATATCATAATGTGATCTAGCATTTGGGTCGAGTCGCTCTTCAGCCATATGACTTGAATTTGCGCCTTTAATGCTATAACTGGCCTTCCTCTTCGGTAACAAGTTGCCAGTTCACGAGATCTCAACCTCCCTGTTAGTCCGTTAGATTTACGCTTCACTCTTACAAACTAATAATTTATTACGATAATTACACTCAGGGTTTGAGTTTAATGCCTAATAATAAACAAGTTTATATTTTTAAAATTATAATATCGGGTTCCTGAGTTTTAATAAATTATCAAATTGATCATTTTTTAATTTTTTATTATTAATATTTTTTAAGATTACTATTATACCTATGGGCCTCTCTCTCTCCTCCCTGCCTCTCTCTCTCCTCCCGATCGACCACTGGCGGGTCGTGGGCCATCGCCCATGTGCGGGGATCGGGAGGAGAGAGAGAGAGGCAGAGAGGAGAGAGAGGCCCACGGGCAACGGTCGCACGGCGTCGCCCCGTGCGTGCCGATCGGAGGGAGAGAGACAGACGTCGCCTCGCTCTCCTCCTGATCGGCGCGCACGGGCGACGGCCGTGCAACCCACCGGTGGGTTGCACACGCTGCACGTGCGCACCGATCGGGAAGAGAGAAAGAAAAAAGCCCAAGTGTATAATGGTAATTTTAAAAAAATTTAATAATAAAAAAATTTTAAAAAAAATCTATTTGATAATTTATTAAAACTCAGGGATCCTAATATTATAATTTTAAAAATATAGACCGGCGCTAAGCATTAAACGAAATCTGGGTATAATTATTCCTAATTTATTTGCTGCATTTTATAATCTATACATATTATGCACTTTTATTAAGTATTGATTAATAAATTTGAAAATTATGATCTAAGCTTTTGATTTATTGAATTATCTAGTAGAATAAGTTCTAATCCATCATATAATCTAATGAATTAACGATTCAAATCATGATTTATCGATTTATAGATTAGTTATTAAGGATGTATAATATTTTTATTTTTTTAAAAAATATTGTGCACTCTATTTTTTTAGATTAACACAAATTTCAACTGTAAAATTTAACTTTATTTCACATCCAATATAAACATGAATATTAAAATTTTTTTATTCTATATTTTACACATTTTTAAATATTAAATTAAATTTTTTTGTCATTAAATCAATAAAATAAATTATTATTTTTTTCTTATCTAAAATTTAACATTCGAACCAAATAAGGCCTAAGATCTCATTTTATTCAAGCCCTTTTTTATTTAATATAAATTTTAATTATAAAAATTAATTTTAATTTACATCCAACACAAATATAAATATTAAAATTAAATATATTATATATTTTAGTGAGTTTTTATTTACTTAAAATAAAATTTATTCAACTTATGATGACAAACACATATTTGATATATTAAAAATATAAATGCCCAGAAGAAATTAAGGGGGTATTTAACTATTTTGAAATTGATCAAATAATATCGATAAATATTGATCTATAAAATTATAAATTATTAATTAAATAATAATATATAAATTATGTTAACATAGTACTAAAATAACAATGAACCAAATAACAGAAATATAAAAAGTCGATATAAACATTTAATTAAAAATAATATATGATTTAAAACACATTTATTACATATTTAAATAGTTAAATAATACAGAATATTAAGTTACATTTAATTAAAAATAAAATAGAAATCAAATAAATTTTAATCAACAATAACTTCAAGGTTGATTTACTGAAAGCCACAATTTCATTTTTTTAAAGACAATAAATCCTAGAAAAGTTTATAATTAGGAGTGTTAAATAAAAATATATAACGGTATCTTAAATTGAATTATTTAAAATACATATTCATAAAATAATGAGATTTTTAACACATATAACATTAGTCGTTCTATATTATATCAAATATCTCTTTCAAAAAAATCTACTATTCTATAATTCAAATTTTTTATATATATATAATATATATATATATATATAATATAGTATAATAGAACATTTGTGAGGCAGTATTAGGGCTGCTACCGATATCGGCTCGAAATCAGATTGATTACATTTCGATCTACTCGAAATCGACTCGAGTTCAATTGGATATCAATTCCAATCAATTTCGAACCGATTTCGATTCATTTTCGAGCCGACTCGAAAATAAATTAAGTCTCAATTTTTTTTTAGCCGATCTTAAGCTCGGAAATGAAGCGAAATCTCAATTTCTTTTAAGCCGATCTCAAGCTGGGTAAGCTCAACTCGATCCGGCTCGAAATCGGAGCGGTTTATAATATATATATATATATATATGTATTATAATATGAAATATATTTTAATTAGAGCCGATTTCGAACTGGATCGAATCGAGCTTACCCGGCTCAAATTGGCTCGAAATTATTACCGAGCCGAACTTTTGGCTCGTTACTCAGCTCATTTCGATTGACTCAATCTAAAATTGATTCAATTTTTGATCTATTTTCGATCTTCGATCCATATTAATACCCTTAGGTAATATTTACCTTAATTTAATCAGAATTAAATCAACCTAATAAAACAACAACCCTAATCAAGAAATGGTTCAACAAACTATTATAGAAGGAGCGTGATGCGGAGTATTCTCAGTATCAACTCCATCAACGGCAATAATTTTAGTTCAAACATATTATGCCTGTGTCTTATTATTTATTTTCATATGTTGTATTTTTTTTTTCTTAACATTTTTTTTTCATCACTTTATGTGAGTGGGTGAGAGATATTGTATTATACATGGACTTGAGAGCATTGGGCTTATATATGGGCCTTTAGAAAAAGCAAATATTATTTTGAGTTTGTGGGCTTTTATTGGGTCATGGCACTTCATTTGGGTCAAAAGAAAAAAAAAAAGAAAAAAGAAAATCTTACTGTTAAGTTAAATAACCCTAGATCCATGGTTAGGATCAAAGATTAATGATCTAATGGTTAGATTTAACCCACTTTAAATATTATCATGAAAAAAACCAAATGCGTATAAAGTAGAGAAATTCGAAGGGGAGAAAGGTGGTGTTATTTTTTAAGAACTCGTTTCATTGGAGAAAGAGAGAGGGGGAAAGAAAGGAGAGAGAGCTTCTCCCCTCGCTTTTTAGCATTGCCGGCCGCCGCCGTCGACCGCCGGCTGCTAAAGTCGTGATAGTCGTCAGATCGGTGTGACTCCAATTGGTTATCCCGCTCTCCTTCATCTTCGACCATCTCCATGGTTTGTCGGACCCTTTATAATCAGGTAGATTCGATTATCTTATTGATTCTCTATTTTCCCTTAGTTGCATCCATCCCTCTTTGATGTTACCTTTTTTGTTATCTCTCATTTACTACATATTGTGAATCCCTTCATGTATGAACTCATTTGAACTTGTTGATCACTTTAACTCGTATGAATTTTATTCTATTGCTTATGGTAGCTTAAGATCTCAAGTTAGCACTTATTTCTCATGGAATTACTGTGATTTTAGTTGAACTTATCAAAATGCATGAATCTTTGATTTTTTTGCATATTAGTTTGGACTTATTCATTTAGAGCTAAATTGACTCGTATTATCTTATGAAACTTCGTTGAAATACATTCTACATATTTGTATTTTTAGATTATATTAACATTTATAAATTTTAAATCTCATAATACTACATCAGAACATCAAAGCATTTGACATTTACACGACTTAGATTGACGCATAAATTCTATATATAAAATATACGCACATTAAACACTTTGAATGCCAGCTTGATTTTAACTTCGAGACGACACAATTTCTTAATCAACCAGGATTCGAGCCATAATAGAGAGATCGACTTACATACACTCATGTCTCTAAAACACTACTTCTTACTACTGTAGAATTGTGCATAATAAATTTTCGTGATCAATACCAAATTTCAAATTAAACCAATTTCATTTGAAATAAATAGTTTCAAATCATTGGGATATTCAAATAATTTTAAATCGCGTAACAATTTTAGGGTTTCCAAAAGCTGCAGCCCACCACTAGGGGTGAGAGTTTGGCTGGATGATTAATAGTCGCTCAATATTTGGATTGATATTTAACTCAAATTGAGCTTGACTCGAATTATTGAGCTGAGCCACAAGCCAAGATCAGATCGGTGTTGGATCGAATCAAATTAGCTCAATCTCTGTTTTTTTAAAATATTAATAATATATTCAATCATTTATTACTTTATAAAAATATATGTAAATTATGATTAGGATATCTATTAAGTAATCTAATAATCTAATTTAGAATTCTAATAAAATCATTTTTTTAAGAAAAACTTTCACTTCAGGAAGAGTTTGAGTTGGCTCGATCAAGGCTCGAGTCAGCTCGAAATTGAAACGAATCAGCTCGAATTCGAATCGAATTGATACGAGCCGAGTTTGAGCCGCGCCTAGCTCGGCTCAAACTCAGATAACATCATGCAATTATAATGATTTCTTGGGTGAAAACACAATCTGGTATTTGATCAGAAATAATGTGATTACATCATGCAATGATAATGAAGTTCCTAATTTCAGGGAATAATCTGATAGAACAATACAATGCAGCACTGAGTAGCCATGGATGAATAAAGTCTAGATAGAATATTAATCTCATACAAATAAACCTTTCTAACACCAAAAAAAATAAAATAAAATACAATAAAACTTTCACCTTTGTTTCCAGGGGAGAAAAACAACAGCAGTGATCCTCATATGAGCTTCAGTTGTAGTAAGGAACCTCGTCATTGCAAAAACTGCAACAAAGACATGCGTTACAGAAGCTACAAATGTATCGTCTCACTAGTACACCATAACTAGAATAAGTAATCACACTTCCAACGTACAGATCACACAAATGAAAACTAAGACCGGGTGTAACAACTCATACCCGAGGAGGGTAGGGAGTGACTGCCGAGTAGTATCTCAAGAAAAGGGAATCACCAGAGCAAAATGCAGCTCCTAACAGGCTTCTAGGCCAAAAATGAGTGGTAAGAGGAGCATACAAATCAATCATACTACATTAAAAAGAAAAGGGAGCTCCTAAACTTTATAAGTAAATAATGTGATCCCAAATGATAGAGAAGCTTTTTTAAAATAAAAGCATGAGACTAATAAAGAGAAACTCCATGGTTAAGCATACTTGAGTCGAAATAGTACTAAGAAGGGTGACTTTTGGGAAATACTTAAGTCACATAGTTCCCTAAAATTAAAGCAGACAATACTTCTAAATTTAGATCACGAGACGTTACACAAGGCATAAGGAATATATGTGAAATGTTAAGATTAATTTTCTCATTTAATGAAACACAATAACAAAATAACTGTGAAATTGTCTAATGTAAATTTAAAAAAAAAACTGAGATGGAAATATACTAGGTGCTTTGAACACTAAAGCATCAAAATATAAGATCACATATGTTAGTAAAATCAAATTTGAAAACATGACAAAAAATGGTAGGCCAAATATCTTATTCAGAGATATATAACAATTAGAAAGGCAAAGTAAGCAATTTTTTCAACATTCAGTTATGGCAATAGATCACACTGATTCAGAATATAACAAACACAAGAATAAAAAAAAAAGAACAGAAAAACAGTAAGAATCACATGGTAGATTGCAGATCATGTAATAGGCGTCCTACGAAATTATACTCAAGAGATGTCTGAACAAATTTCAGATCACATCTCTTACCCAAATTTATTCCCAAGGTTAGTCATATAAAAAGAAGATACTAATCAAAGGGGTAGACAGTCATCTCTCCCATAATTTTATACACAATTCTACAATTTCTACACAGTGAAGTTCTAATGGAAAAGCAGTATTAATTTATCAAATAATAATAACAATCAAGCACTTATCCCACTAGGTAGAGTCTGATTATATAAACTCTTTATTTTCATTACATTTTATCAAATAACAACTCATTTAGCTCCAAGTATGCAAGAATATTCCTTATAGTATAATGCCATATCTTTTTGGTTTTTTGCTTCCTCTTTTCAAATAAGCAAAATCTAATAACTTAATTCTCTTTATTGGTGCTTCTATTGAGACTATTTTAATATTCTCATGGATATACTCATTTCTCATCCTATTCTCATATATACCAACTAATCATGCCCATCACATAGACACTTATTTATTCATATATTTTTAATTTGTAAGCTAGCACTTAATACCATATAGTATTGCCAGTCTTATTATTATCCTATAAAATTTACTTTTAAATTTGAGTATAATTTTTCTATCAAACAACACATCAAATGTATTTTTTCACTTGATTAATACTACATCGATCCTATTAAAAACATCATTATCTATTTCATCATCATTTTGTATGATTAATTAGAGATAGATGATCACTCTTTCTAATAATTTAATCACCAATTATTCTCTCTTTAATATAAGTATTTCTATCTCAACTAAATTTACATTCCAAATATTTCATTTTAGATCGGGTAAAATAAAATTTTCAATTTTAAGATATTCATCCATAACTTAAATTTCACTTTAGCTAAAAAAATATTATTTACGAACAGCATACACCAAGACACATTTTTTTTTGTCTCCAGTTAGTATCTCCATAACAAATACAAAGAGATATGAACTTAAAGGTGAGCATTAGTGTAATCCAACTGAAACAGAAAAATCTTTAGCCAAGCTTGCTTTTATTTAAACATAGGTAAGAGCCCTTTTATACACATCTTTAATAGTTCGAATATAAGCAATACAAATCTATTTTCTTTATTAAACTCTCCAAAGTATTTCTATTAAAACTGTCATTTTTTTAAATCAGTGAAAATTGGATGCGGGTATTCTTTTTTCTCTATAGACTTCTTTATTAAGCCTCTCAATAAATAACTTTTATAGTAGATATACATGGCTCAAATTTGATCATAAATAACTTTTAGTATTTTGATCTAGGATGTGAAATAAAATTGATATTTTTATTGAAAATTATTGAGTATGTAAAATAAAATAATATTTTTTTATATTAAAATTTGTGTAGAATGATTAGAAAAATTTATTTATTATTATTATTGTTGTTTTTTAAACTAGTACCATTTTGGTCATGATTTTGGTCCTCGCACGAAACAGGACTGTAAGATTAGCTCTATTAGTATGCATACTGTTTTTCAGAGTCATATAAGATCAATTCCAGACAATGTTTTCAAACCTTAACATATCAACCTTCACTAATGTCCAAGATGTAACAGATAAAATAACAACAATAATATGCACAAGCCAAATTTCTGAAATGGTCCAAACGTCAACTTCTAAATTGAACTCGAACATCAACCAATATCTAAAAGCAAAGGCATGATTCATAGAATGAAAACATACAAGCATGTTTAGCACAATACAATATAGGAAAAATACAAGTAAGTCATCCGTATGATAAAGCAAACAAAACTGTATCATAGAAGATTAGCAGAGTTCATAAGTTAGCATCAATCATGACACAATTGCATCCCTGCAAAATAAAAGACAAAGCACACCAGGAATTATAAACATTATGGCCATCAACCAAGAACTTCCTATACAAAAGCAGACTAAATTATCAAAATCTGTGTTCTTGTACTGCACCATAAAACTTTTAACACTGATAAAGATTACACCACCTTGAATTTCCATAAAAGATGCTAAGAATACACCATCAAATGATAATTTATCTGTGTTCCAAAGATTTAAGTATAAAGATCATTACTCAGAAGAAAACTTATGAACAAAAAATGGGTGCAACTGTGCAAGAAATGATTAAGAAACAAACACAGCAAATGACCACATGCACGTATCTAACAAGATGTACGTGTTAAATATGAAATATTGCCTTTCGTTAGGATTATACCCAAATCTGTTTGAAGCAGCCTTAGAATACCCTCAAATTTAATTCAAATATAGCATCAAAGAGGGTAAACAACACATAGAGACTAGATCACGCATCTACCTATTGGGAAAGGGCAGCTTGAGGCTCGGTGGAAATGCCTTGAGGAGCAGCAGTTACTGCTACATGTTCTACTTGTCCTTCAGAGGCTATTTGAGGAGAAGCAGTTCCTCTCCTTGCTAGCAGTGATTCTATCTCTGCACCCCTTCCTGCCTTCTGAAAAGCACCTGAAGCTAAAGAGTGGAGCTCGGGACTCACACGAATAACGTTTCGAACCATCTCTTCCAACAACTTCAGTCCCAAGTCCAACTCTCCCACTTCACATAAACCAGAGACCAAAATTTCATAACTCAATGCGTCGGGCTTCAACCCTCTCTCACTCATCTTCCCATAAATATCCATAGCTTGATTCAATTTTCCTGCTTTTATTAACCCATCAAACATCTTGTTATATACTGCCACAACAGGCTTTGGGGCGCCTTCTCCGCCACTCACCATCTTCTCAAAATACCTAATAGCATCCTCAACCCTACCATCCTTAAAGCATGCGTCAACCAAGAATCCATAAGTAGAAGTATCAGGGCTGATAGACTTTCCAAGCATTTCCTCAAACAGCTTCTCTGCATCAGGTAACAAACCATTCTCACACAATTTACCGATGATGTTGTTATAACATCCAACATCCATGACGAAAGGCTTCAATCCTGTTCTGTGGAATACTTCAATGGCGTCAGTAAACTTTCCCTCCTGGAAGCAACGGTTCACCATTATATTGTAGGTTTCTGAGTTCAAAGCCATGAAATTTGGGGGCTTGTGCTCATCCAGCATATGCTGGAACAGTTTCTCGGCCTCGGCAACCTTATCATGCTTGAGGAGTGTCTCCAAGAGAACATTACAGGTGGCAGGGGTCATCCTGAACTGGCGATCGATCAGGGATTGATAGGATTCCATGGCCTCATTGTCCATTCCCTTCTTCCAGTAAGCCTCCATGAGAGTGGCATGAACAACCCCATCGTAGACGAGGCACCGCTCACGAAGCTCGTCGAACAGCTCAAGAGCCTTGTCCATGTTGCCCAGGTCGATGAAGCCAGCCATGAGGGTATTGTAAACAAGCGAGTCGGCGCCATGGCCGCGGCTGAGCATCTCGCGGAGGAGATCGATGGCCTCTGTGATGCGGCCGGAGTCGATGAGACCCTTCGTGAGATGGCGATAGGTGACAGGGGAGGGGGAGAAGGGGGCGTTCGCGATTATGTGGCGATAAACTTCGAGGGCGATATCAACGCGGCCGGCGTCACAGTGGGTGTTGATGAGCACGTTGTAAGAGACGACGTTCGGGACGATGTTCTGCTGGACGAAGAAGAAGTGGAAGAGGGCGACGGCGTCGTCGAGGCGGCGGGCACGGAGCATGGAGGCCATGATTGCGTTGCAGGTGAAGACGGTGGGTCTGACAGAGGAGAAGACGGCGTGGCGGGCGTGAACTGAGGCCGCGTCAAGTTCACCGGAGCGGATCAGGGTTTGCACGCGGTTGTGAAGGGAGAGGCGGGGGCCGACGAGGGCGGACGTTGAGTCAGGGAGGCGGGGAGCGTTGGGATCTCGAGGAGGACGCGGGGCGTTTGGCTCCCGCCGGAGTGCGTGGAGGGGAGGTTCGATGCGAAGGCGGCGCTTTCGACGGCGGCGCTCAGCGGCGGCCTCCTCGGCGGAGGAGAAAGCAAATGGGCGGGAAAAAGAATAGAGCGCCGGGAGGCGTGGCTCTACGTGTACTCCGCCGGTGGCGATTTGGAGGGCACGGAGGAGGTGGCGATAGAACGACATGATCGAGGATTCGATGATCGCCGGCGTTAACGAAAACCCTACTTCAAAAGAAGCCGCCTTGCCCTAAAACCTTTAGGTCTAGGAGGCAAGAAATCGGAGAGAAACAGGTCGAAGACTGGTTCGCTGCTTGGCCCGAACCAGTTTGGTTCAAGTTTTAGCCAAGTTTGCATAATAGTACCAAAGGTTGAACTGATTTAAACCAACCGGTTCAACCGGTCAATCTCATAATTATAATATAGGTATTTATAAATCTAAATATTATGAAAAAATTTTAAGAAATTAAAATTATTTTAAAAATAAAATAATATATAAAATATTTAGAAAAATTAATATTTTAATTATTAATTAATTGACTGACATTTAAATAGTATAAATATAAATTTTATTTAACTATTAATTCACTCAAATAAAAAAATCAATTAAATTAGAAAAAAGATAAAAAGTCAATATACATTTATTAAGTTCATTTTCTTCGTATTTGTGAATTTTACTGATTTAACAAGTTCATTTAGTTCCATGATCAAATCAGTTTTTAGTTATTTCAATTTTACGCATAATAATAGTCGGCTCATAATCAAACTGGCTGATTCAATCCAATTTTGAGAACAAATTTTTTTTTAATTTCCTTTTATAAAGTTTTGAAAGATAGTTCACTATTTTTATCATGATGTTCTGCATTTGCCATCTAATAAGTAAAAAAATTTAAAAACATTAATATCTTTACATGTGATCTAATAATTAAAAGGAAACGGTCGAAAATTAATGTCGGGAGCATGATAAGTAGTTAATTGTTTCTCTGTCTTACGAGCAATAAAGCGGCAAGCAACCTTTGATGCTGGACAATCCTGACACCGACTTTGTTAATGATGTCGAGCATAACTACAGGCGAGCTGCAGCTTTACCTTGCAAATTCTACATTTATTATGATGTATTTATTTTATTTTATTTTATTTTATTTTATTTTATTTTATTTGTAAAATATTATATTAGGTGATGAGCTTGTGGGTTGGGTTTTTTTACCTAGGTGGGATTTTTCTTTTATCTTCTTGGGCATCGGACCTGATTTAGGTGTGTTGTTAGGCCCAACAGAGTAAAAGCCCAATAACCTCCAAATAACTCGTTTGGTTCGAGCTTTTTTTTTTAGACATGAAAAAAATTTATTTTATTTTTTAAGTTTAATGAGAGAGAAATTTATTTTACTATTAGAAAGTGTGTAAAATGTGAAATACTTTCAATTCTAATATTTGTATTTGTATTGAATGTGAAATAAAATTGATTTTTATAGTTGAAATTTGTATTGGGCAAAAATTTCACCTCGAACCAAACGAGGCAAGCTCTCCATTACTCATGACCATTAGATAATTTTAGAGTGATCTAATGGCTAAATAGGATTTGAATATATAAATGTTAGGATGGGAAGAGTTAAGGGAACTTTTAGGTTTTTGAGCCCCAACTTAATCGGGTTTTCTCGAGCACAGTTGCCGGACACCCGTGTGCATGTTGCTGCACCTTTAGAGGCCTACTGGCACTGCCCACTACATTGTTGTCATTGCTTGAGAGCGAGTCAGCTCTGCCTCCCTCTTTTCTTGTTGCTGCTACATATGATGGACATTGTCTCCAGTTGAGTTGGAAGTCACTGCCTTTCGCCACCGCCATCTCATCTACTCAATTATATTTGTTCGAGGCCGATCCGATCCATGGATCATTGGGTCTAACTCAGCTCTATGATTTTTTTTTTCTAGTTTTTTCACCTTTTCCACACTTATCTCTCATTTCTTTCTGTAGATTATGTAATTTTTTAACTATTGCGAACATTCTCTCTTCTTTATATTCGTGGATTTATATATGGATATAAACTCATGCTAGTAAGCTAGAGTTTGATCTTAGTTTAATTTCCCAACTAATTTTGTTTGGAATGTCAAGTTCCTCACTAACCTAAGCTTTTATTTGTGACTAAAATCACATAATCAACTTATCAAATTTATTTTAACTCTATATTTGTTAGCTTGAATTTGCTTTCTATAGTGCTTGGTAATTTTTTCAATATTAAAAATATAGATCTTATATTAGGCTCTCTCTAATTTTTTCTTGCATTTAGTTAGCTTACAGTTAGGTTTGCATTAGTCTCCGTAAGAGGTACCACATTTGCGGTAACAGAGGTAAGACACTTGTGATATTGTTATAGAACTCCATACCCAGACTAGGTGTTACACTCCAACCCAAATTCTTCCTTCCAATATGGAAGATGTGACGATTGGTGGCCAAAGAGAGCGAGAAGTGATTACTGGATAATGTTCTAAGAAAATAAAATTATTAAAATATAGTGCAATTTCTAGTAGACTTTAAGCTATATGATAAGCGTGAAAAAGGCACATAAATGAATTAATACTATATTGAAATAGGAATTATTGAGCTATACATGTAAATAGTATAATCCTAATACGGCCCCGTTTGTCTAGAAGTTTAAAATTAACCTGGTTTAATTTTAACTAGGCATATCACATCACACATTAAATTTAATATTAAAAATTAAATTCATTTCACATCCTACACATATTACTAAAATAATAACTAACTTTATTTCACATCATTCACAACTTTCAATAAAAAAATATCTCTATCAAAATTTAATTTTAACCTTCTTAAATTTAATCTTACAAACAAACACACCCGTAGTAGAGATGTACTTTAGGAAAAAACTAAGGCTGACGATAAAAATCTTTGTAGTTTAATATTCTTAAGCTAGGATAGTACTGGGATGAGTGACTTCTTGAAAAGTACTCTCGAGTTATGCAGTTTTCTAAAACTAAAGTAAATAATATCTTTACATTTGGATCACAGAATATTACAAAAGATTTCAAATTAGCATGTGAAAATATACAAAGTATGAATATAATTAAAACACAATTATAGATAATCAAATTAAGATTACAATTGACTTCATAGATTTCTAGTCACTCAAGCAAAACCTTAACAACTAGCACACTAGTTTTAAAATACAAATAAGTAAATTTAAAGTCATAAGGTCTGTTTATTTGTAAGTTTAAATTTAATATGATTAAAATTAAACTTTGATAGAAATATTTTTTATTAAAAATTGTGAATGATGTGAATAAAATTAGTTATTCTGTTGGGATATGTAAGAGATGTGATATAAAGTTAGTTATTATGTTGGGATATGTGAAGAATATGATATAAGTTAATTATTATTTTAGTAATGTGTATATGATGTGAAATAAAGTTAATTTTTAATATTAAATTTTATGTGTGATGCGATATGTCAGGCTAAAATTAAATCAGATTAATTTTTAACTTGAAAACAAACAAGATTATAATAATAAAAATATCAAGATGGGCTTAATGTCAATAATTTAATTGAAAATATTATTTGGTGAATTAAATTTTATTGTACTAAATATTAATAATTAATCAATTTATTGGTGAATATGTAGCAGGATTCTATATATAATTAGACAGACGTAAATCTTAGATTTTGCTGGGGCCTTGAAGCAAAAAAGTGCAGCTGACAATCACGGCTGGATGTTCGGATGGAATTTGGTCCGCACGCATCTTATCTCTTTATCCTGCCCTGGCACGAAACGCAAAGCGACAACGGACGGGAAATCCTTCACTTAAATCCAGCTCATAGATCAGCTTCGCGTCCACCGCGTCGATCCATCGTCCTTCGGCGCACTTCTTCTTCCCTTGTTCAATCCGACTTCCCTTCCCCGCGATTCTGTTGCGATCGATTGCTTCTCGTCGCGCGAGGGTTCGGCCCCCTGCTTCGCCGCCGCCACAGCTATGTCGTCGGGAGACAAAGGTGCTTTTTTTTTCTGTGTATTGTCTCGATCGATGAAATCTGTTTAGATTGGGCAGAGAGGGGGTTGGTTTGGTTTAGATTTGAATTGAAGCATTCCGCTGAATTTGCCGATGTTGATTGTTGATGGGGGATTGTGAGTGAGCAGCTGGAGCAGCTGATGTTTTGGATGCAGCGATCTTCGTTATCTAAGTTTATGTGAAATTGATTTAGTCGAGGCATAGGAGTAGCGCTTTCTTTGGGGACATGAATCCTTTGAATTCCATGCATTGTTTGTGGATATAAATGAAGTGGTACGAAGTTTGATCGAAGTCGCAGCTGCAATGGAGACATATAGCCCTTTTTTTTTGGGAACAAAAAAAAAAAAAAAACTAAATTCCTCTAAATATTTTTCATTAATATTTTATATTTATTTACATCATAAAACTAAAAATTAATTTTATTTCACATCCTATATAAATCTCAATTTTAAAAATTGACTTTATTTCACATTTCACTTATATTTTAATAAAATAATTAATTTTATTTTACATTTAATATAATTTTTAATAATAAAATAATTTTATTTTATATCATAATATTAAAATATATTTTTTCTTTTTATCTAAAAAAAGATTTTAAATATTTTCAAAATATACTTCAACCAAACAGGCTAATAGATGTGATAGAATGATGTAGGATGGTTTGTGATGGGGAAGAATGTTTAAGCTTCAGCTAAAAGTAATCTGTTATTGTGGCCGCATTTAAATTTTATCATTGAAGCTGTGGCATCTCACTTTTCGATTATGATGATGAACTTATTTTGGGCAGATGAGAAGCTTGCTCCAGCTGAGAACCAGAGCTCGAATGGAACGACATCTGCTCGTCAACAATCAGGTGGTCGAAGAAATGCTGCACCTTCATCTGGGTTTCCGACAAACCCTTTTGACTTTTCCGGGATGAGTGAACTGCTTAATGTACTTCCCTTCCTCCTCATGATCAGTTAGTTTATCCGGTCCTGTTTGCTTATCTTTAGATCTTCAGATCAATACGATTACATAGTATTTGACTTAAAAATAAGCTGGTTATCCATGAGCTAATTATTGACTATCCCACCATAAGAGGGGGCTGACTACATGGTAATAAGATTGTGTAACCCATGCTTTTTCTTAGTCTATTTGAAATGAGAGTTGGCTTGGGATTTTGAGTGGGGGGAATTAATAACTCACACCAGTCCTACTTAGGTATGAGAGAGAAAGGATGATGGATTACCTATCTACTGCAATGCTATTTTATCTTTTTGAAAATTTTATAGATAATATGATAAAGAGCAAGTTTTCTATCTGTTAACATTGGTAGGAATGAGAGAGAGAGAGAGAGAGAGACAAGGTTGAGAAAAGATAAGAAGAATCAGAGAAGAAATAGGGTAAGGATGATCGGATACTTATTTACTGCAATGCTATTTTATCTTCTTCAAAACTTGATAGGTAATGCCATGCAACAAGCCAAGGTTCATTTGTTAGCATTAGCAAAATGTCATAAAGTTATGTAACAAGTTTCACAATGCCCTTTTTACCCAATTTTATTATATATCTCTTGATCTTATTGCAATTTGGTTAAAAACCTATTCAAATGGATCAAGTTCCGCATTCTTATCATAAAACAGAAGTGGTTTAGAGGTTCTAAAACAGATTGCAAAATCCTTTCTTCTTTATAACCTCTTATTATACAATTTATTTGAAAGTAAAACTATTTGTTTATATTAATAAGCTACTATTTGATTTCAGGATCCAAGCATAAAGGAGCTTGCATCACAAATAGCACAAGATCCTGTATTTACTCAGATGGCTGAACAGCTTCAGAAAAGTGTTCAAGGAGCAGGGGAAAATGACGTTCCTCAATTGGATTCCCAACAATATATTTCAACCATGCAACAGGTCATGCAAAATCCACAGTTTATGACCATGGCTGAACGCCTTGGGAATGCCTTGATGCAGGTAGAGGAGGCTTGCATTTAAAATTCTATGAAGTTTTATTACTTATTGGACACCCAATACATTGAAAACTTGCTTTGTAGGATCCTGCTATGTCATCCATGCTTGACAGTTTGAGTAACCCTGCTAATAAAGATCAAATTGAAGAGCGTATGTCACGAATGAGAGAAGATCCTTCGCTGAAACCAATTCTTGACGAGATAGAAAGTGGCGGTCCAGCAGCAATGATGAAGTATTAGATGTAGATTGTACTTTTTCCTTATCATCTTTTCCTTTTGATTTGTACTTTTCGTGTATGTTTTATTAGGTATTGGAATGACCAGGAGGTCTTGCAAAAGCTTGGCCATGCAATGGGAGTTGGATCTTCAGGCGAGGCTGCAGTCTCATCTGAGCTTTCAGGAAATGAGCCAGGAGAAGAAGATGGGGAGTACGAGGATGAATCTGCAGTTCATCAAGCTGCTAGCATTGGTGATGGTGAGGTAAATATTTTGAATGACTATTTTTTTTTCTCAAAATATAATTTATGGTTACATCATGGAGCAGAAAACCCCTTTTATTACATATTGTGACTTCGTCCTTTTTTTTTTTTACTTCTGTTTAGACCTGTATGTATGTTTGTTTCTTTATAATGTACTGGCTTATGTGCTTCTTTGACTTACAACATATGATCCATATACTCGATTTCCCTTATATATTTAGAGTATGATAATTCCTTTTTTTGCATTTTTATTTTTTCAATGGATTGGAGAATGTAAGACAAACGTAAAAATTAATATGAAGTTAAATTATTTATTGAATTTTCATGGTTGTGTTTATTTCTTGTTGGGCATTTCATTTATTGAATTTTCATAGTAGTAGACTGGTACGCCCCTAAGGAGACTAGAGAAGAGGATTGCTGGTGATGTGCTGCGGCAACGATGGAGGTTATCAGTGAAGGAGAAGATGAGGTCTGGTTGGTGATATCGGCAAAGTCTGGCTCCGATGAGATTGGTGAGGAGAAGATGGGAAGCGAAGGAGTTGAAGGGTTCAGTTTGGCTTCCTTTCATCTAGTGATACCATCAAGAGATATGAAATTAGACTAGCGGGCTTCTAGAAGAATCACAACTCTTCATCACATTAAAGAGGGGGCTTGGCTGATGGGTTATTTGGATATAGTCTCTAGTAAGTCAAGTGAGTTAATGGAGTTGGTAGGTTTATGATTGGTCAGTTCAACCTTCTTGCGGGTATATTGATTTTTCATCTTGTTTTTTCGCATATACTCGCTTATCCATTTAAGATATCTAAACCGTTCATTCTTCTTGATAACTTGATCATCATTGATGATAAACATTTCTTTAAAATTTGGATGCAGTGAATTTATGTTTTCACCATTGTATACTTGGTTTTGTTTTGTACGTGCTATTTTGTATTTTTTTGTTCCTGTATAATATATTTTCCTTTTCTAGTTTCTGAAGCTGTTCTTTGTTTTTGCAATAGTAATAAAAAATATCGATGTATTGAGCTTATTTCATAGTTATGCAAATTTTTGCAAATTCATGTAGGCCTTGAAGAGTGCCCTCGCTTCTGGAGGTGACAAGGATGAAGAGGATTCAGAGGGAAGAAGAGCATTGCATTTTGCATGTGGTTATGGAGAGGTACTAGTAGATTTTGCATTTTCATTTTTATAATTTTTACTGTATTTTTTTTTTTGAACATTTCTGAAACAAGGTGCTTGATATTGTTTTTTTCACTTGCTTTTTGTGTTAGTTACTGTGGAGAATTTTTGGGTATATTTGTAATTTTGTTGGTTTTGTTTTGAATGTTAGTTTGGGTTTTTTCCCCCTCATCAAACTGTACTCCATAATAAATTTGCTATCTTCATCACATTATTCAGGATTGTTAGGTTGTTCTGTTGTGACTTTTGAATTTTGATGTATTGGATTTGATATGTTTTTTTATTAAGACTGAGCCTAAGGGTGTTTTTGCAAACAGTTTAAAATCCATAAAGAATGCCTTAGCCCAAATTTTATTTTATTTAAAATGTAATTAAAAAAAATTTATTTCATTGTACACAAAACTCTAATATTATATACTTTATTTCATTTTCTACATATTTCTTAATACAACAACCAAGCAAGCCTTTATCCTATTAGGCGGGGTCGACTATATGAATCCTTTGTTTTCAACTTTTCATTGTACTCTATAAGTTAACAAATTCTCATGCAACTCTAAATGTTTAAGATATAGTTTCTTGTCATATTTTTTTCAATAAATCAATTAATTTTATTTTATATTTAATATAATTTTAATACATCTCACTATTTTTCATCATACATGTTTTTAAGAAAAGGTCAAAAAATTTTCAAACTTTTTTTTTTTCGTTTAAGTTGCTTGACTTATTTAGCATGCCTTGGCCAAAATGGCCATCACATTTAAAACAAGAAAAATAATTATAAATTAATTTTTTTATTACATTCTATGCAAACTTTAATATAAAAAATTTATTTTATTTCATATCCCATATTTTTTCAATGCAATCATTAATTTTATTTTACATTTTACACTACTTTTGACATAATTAATTGATTGTATTTCATATCGTACACGCATCCAAGGCAAGCACAAAATTTGATTCTGGTGACTATTTTGTCATGCAACCAAATTGACGTTAAATTTCCTGTCCTTTTAAATACAGTTTACTTATGCACTTTCAGATTCTCCTTGAACTATTTTATTCTTTGCATGAATGAATCAGTCATTAGAAGTCGTTAGAATAAAACTAATTTGCACTTAATTGGCCACAATTTTAGATTGTCTTGATTGGACATTTAACAAACAAATGAACTTGTGGTTGTGGTATCAATTATAGTTTCTTGCACAATTATTAAATTTTGTTTTGCCATATCTTGTTTAAAATATTGCAACTTTGTCAATGCTCCATTTGTCTCAACGGGCATATCTTGTTTATTTTTCGGGTAAATTATTCTATGGGCTCTATAGTTATACTACAATTACAAATAGGTCTAACAAATTAAACGCTTTTGTTTAGATTCCTATTATTTGTCATTTAACAGAATTGATCCTTGTTAACACTTTTTATTAATTTAACTATTAATTGCATTATATCAGTAAATTGTAGGGATTTATTTGTGATAACATTTTCCTTTAATCTTGATCCTTAACCGTGTTATATGAGTAAACTATTAGGACTTATTTGTTATATCAATTAAATTATCTTATAATTGTCATATACTATCTTATATAGATTTGGGGAATTTACAAACATGTTACATAAAATTGTCAATTTACTTATTAGATACCTAAAATATAAATATTTTTTTAGAGATTCTAAATACATTAATATTATCCGCTTCACACTGTGGTTTATATCCATTACTCGCTATCTAACTTAATTATGATTTTTTACATAAATATTTTAGAAATAAGTAATATAGCATTTATGTTTGATATGATTTTGCGGAGATTAATGTGGAAGATAATACTATTTTAAGTTTTATCTCATTTATAATTTTAAAGAAGATGAAGTATAAAAAAGTAGTATGCTAGATAACATCCAATAAATGTTTGGAAGTGCTTAGGAGATGAAAGAGTTTTTTGGCTCACTAGATTGTTTAATATGATTTTGAAGACTAAAAGGATGCTAAATGAATGAAAAAAGAGTATATTAGTATCTATTTATAAGAATAAAGACGATGTACAGAATTGTGCTAATTATAAAGGAATTAAATTAATGAGTCATACTTTACAACTTTGAGAGAAGGTAATCGAATATAGGTTATGCCGTAATATTAAGATATCAGAGAATTAGTTTGGTTTTATGCCAGATAGATCTACTGTAGAAGCTATTTATTTATTAAAAAGTTTAATGGAGAAGTTTTAAGGAGAGAAAGGAAATCTACATTTGGTTTTTTATTGATGTAGAAAAAGCTTATGATAAAGTCTCAAGAGAATAATTTGGAGAGTTTTAGAAAAGAAAAGGATTTGCACTGCCTATATTCAAGTTATTAAAGACATGTATAATGGAGTTGTTACTTGTGTTCAGACACAAGAAGGTTCGACTAAGGATTTTTCTATTACTATTGGATTACACTAGGGCTCGGTTTTAAGTTTATATCTTTTTGCTTTGATTATGGAAGTCCTGACTAGACATATCCAAGATAAGGTGCCTTGGTGTATGCTTTTTACAGATGATATTGTCTTTATTGAGAAAACTAAATAGGGAGTTAAAGCGAAACTCAAGTTTTAGAGGAATGCTGTAGAATATAAAGGTTTTCATTTTAGTAGATCAAAAATTGAATATATGGAGTACACATTTAGTCAAGAAAGAAATACTTATATTGGAGATGTGACAATTGGTGATCAAATTATCAAGAAGAATGAACGCTTTAGATACCTTGGATTAATCATTTAAAATGATGGTGAAATAGATAATAACATTATTAGCAGGATTCAAGCAGGATTTGTAAAATGAAAAAATATTTCTAGTGTGTTGTGCGATAGAAAATTTTCATCTAGACTTAAGGGTAAATTTTATAAATTGTAATAAGTCCAGCGATGATATATGGTACTGAATCCTGGCCTATAAAGGAGAAACATATAAATAAAATAAATGTTGTAGAAATGAGGATGCTAAGGTGAATGTGTGGATATACACAAAAGGATAGAATTAGAAATAAGTATATTCGAAAGCAAGATGATGCTGCACCAATTGAGGATAAACTTAGAGAAAGCCGGCTTAAATGGTTTGGACGTATAAATCGTAAGCCGATTAAAGTTTCAGTTAAAAAAATTGAGTTATTGGATCCTGCCCATGTACAAAGAGGAAGAGGGAGACTAAAGAAGACCTGTCAAGAAACTATAAGGAGTTATTTAGACTTATATAAAAATTTTTAATTGATAGAGCGTAATGAAAACAAAGAATTCATGTAGCCGACCCCACCTGATAGGATTAAGACTTGGTTGTTGTATAATTTTTTGATTGTAATATTTAAGAAAAGGAATGGGCATCTTATCACATATAAGAATTCATCTTGAAAACTACATATTGATTATTATTTATAAGGAAATAAAATTACTTGAACTGTAAAGATTGTAAGTTTATTCTAAGTGAATGCTTTTTAGGTTTTAAGGTAAAGAGCTGGAGAAGGAATAGTCAGTCAAAATTTTCCTCGGACTTGATAGTAGAATCTAAAAATAGGAATAGAAATATCTTTAAGAAGAGAGTTGTAAAATATGAGATGTTGGACATTGAAGATGAAGTTGATCTTATGTAGTTGAGGGTTGCTAACTGCATTTATAAGGCAGTAAAAAATATGTTAGGAGAATGTAAGGAAAAAACTCCAAATAATATATATACTTAGTTGTGGAAAAAAGAAATATAAGAAAAGTTAAAAATTTTATTATAAAAATTAATATAAATGCATGAGCAAAGAGAATTTAGAGAAATGTAAACTTGCTTTATGAGAATCCAGGAGAGCAGACTGTAATGCAAAGGATGTAATTTTTGTTGTTCTTTATAGGAAGTTGGACACTAGAAATGAAAAAAAGACATATATACAACTTTGCCAATATAAAAAAAATTTCAAATTAGACTGGAATAAAATGCATTAAAAATGAGGATCAATTTTTTTTTTTTTTTAAATTGAAGATAGTTAGCACAAATGAATTACTTTGAAAGACTTTTCAATAACGGTTGTGATAATATGATTGATCTTACTAATTTTAGTATTTAAAATGAAGATAGAAATTGCTTACATTTAGCGTATAAATAAACCTGAAGCTTGGGGGACTTTAAAGAAGATTGGAGTGTAAAAATGGTAGAACTCGATGACATTCCAATAAATATTTGGAAATGTATAGGAAATGGAGTTGCTTGACTCATTACGTTATTTAATATAATTTTAAAGATTAAAAAAATATCGAATGATGGAGAAAGAGTACATTTGTGCCTATTTATGAAATAATGACGATATACATAATTGTGCTACTTATAGATGAATTACATTAATGAGTCATGCTTTAAAAAACTTTTGGAAAAGGCTGAGTGAACATAGATTATGTTGTGATAGTAGAGTATCAGAGATTCAGTTTCGTTATATATCAGGTAGATCTACTATAGAAGATATTCATTTATTGTGAAATTTAATGGAGATGTTTCGAGAGGAAAAATAAGATTTGCATTTAGTTTTTTATTAGTTTAGAAAAATTTATGATAAAGTCTCAAGGAAAGTGCTTTAGAGAGTTTTAGAAAAGAAATGGTTTGCACTGTTTATATTCAAGTTATTCAGGGAATATGTAAAGAAGTTGTTGCATGTATCCGGACACAAGAAGGTTTGACTAATAATTTTTAAATTTCAGTTGGACTATACTAAAGTTTTAGCTTTAAGTCTATATCTTTTTGCATTAGTTATAAAGATTTTAACTAGATACATTTAAAAAAATACTTTAGTGTATGTTTTTTGTATATGATATTCTCCTTTTTGATAAGACTTGAGAAGATGCTAAGACGAAATTCAAGTTTTGAAGAAATACATTAGAATTTAAATGCATTTATTTTGGCATATCGAAATCGAATATATATAGTATAAATTTAGTCAAGATAGAAAAAATTGTACTAAGAAAATGGTAATTGATAATCAAATTTTCAGGAAGAGCGAATAGTTTAGATATCTTGGATCAATTATTCAGATAATGATGAATAAGATGGTAATGTTATTAGCATAATGTAAGAAAGATAAAGTTGAGGAATGTATCTGATGTATTGTGTGATAGAAAAATTTTATTCAGACTTATGGGTAAAGTTTATAGAACAGTTCTAAGGCTATCGGTATTGATAGTGTTGAATGTTAGTTTATGAAGTAGAAACACACAAATAAGATAAGTGTCGTAGAAATGAGAATATTAAGGTGGATCAGCAGATATACATGAAAGAACAAGGTGAGAAATGAGTATATCCACGAGATGATTGAAGTAGTCTTGATTGGGGATTTGCTCAGAGAGTCTCAGCTTAGGTGGTTTGGATATATAAATTGAGCGATCAACAGATTGCACATTGCACCAATTTTTAAACTCTAACTTTTATGCTTATTTTATGCTCATGTTTGAACATGAAAGTTGGATAGAGATCAAATCTAGCACTTTATTACTTTTCTAATCTGTAAAGAGGATTTTGGACATAAAATATGAGTAGTTATTTAAATTAGTTGTTGGTGTGAGAAAGAAAAATAAGTGAAAATACCTTTCATGCTCATGGTGTTGACTTTTCATCATTCGCATTTGACATTTTTAGTAATTTGGCTCTTGAAATTATTTCGCTCTTAACATGTGTGCAATATCTTTAGAATGAAAGTGAAATTGCGGGCGTTCTAGTTGCCTCTCTGTTTATTTTCCGTCATATCGACTCAATTGGTCAAAAAGGCATGGCAGCTTGATTGTTAAGTCACGTGCAAGATGGAGATACTCTTTAGTTTATTATATAATAATAAAGGATATTATCAAATTTGTATTTTTTTATTTTGTTTGATTTTATCATATTCAATCCGGTTATTTGTTTTTTTTTGGAAAATAGTTTATTTGTATTTTAGTTATATTATATATATTATTCTATTTTAGCTAAATATATTTTGATTTTGATCTTATTTTTCTCTTTTTATATTAAAATTAATTTTATTTAAGATTTTTTAGCTAAATGGACCCACATTTTTATATCGTTTAAAGTACTGGGATCTTGATGAAAGATTCCTGTGTTTAATTTCAAGTTTTATACTGAGTTTACAGAGAAGGTGATCATGTGGAAGGACACATTGTCAAATGTCATGAACTATATGGACCTATATGGGATTTTTCTTGTACTTCTTTGTAATTATGGTATGATCATATGGGCCTTCTAGTAACTTACCCATTAATTGTTTATTTTTAGTTCTGCAGTTCTGTTTTATTTTTTGATTTTTACTAGACACAATTATATTCAGGGGTCCTAGCTGTTGAAATCAGCCGTATTCACTTTTTCTGTTGTTCATATCAATCGTTGCTTTTCTTAATGGCTTTCAGGTGGAATGTGCCCGGGTTCTGCTAGAGGCCGGAGCTGCTGTGGATGCGTTGGATAAGAACAAAAACACAGCTCTTCATTATGCCGCAGGCTATGGCAGGAAGGAATGCGTTGCACTTTTATTAGAGAACGGTGCAGCAGTGTAAGGCCGCTGTTTCAGCTCCTCCTTAACTTTTAAATCTCTTCTTTATGAAAAAAACATTTATTTTTGTGTGGTCGTGAGTTACACTAATATTTTTTGCGTGAAGCTCACGCGATGAGCACTTGATCCTTTGTTCTGTGTTCGTTGTCTGGCTCGATATTGCATAAAACTGAAACCATTTCTCCAAGGATCTCACATGTTAGACCTAATCCTGTAGTGCGTGTGGAGTTGCTTGCAGAGTGCAAAATACTATAGGTCTGGCTAGGTTTGATCAAGCTATAAATCATTTAGCTTTGAACTAAGGGGATCTAAATGAAAAGGGGAAAAAAAAATTGCACCCGTGTCAACGCAACCTCTCTCAAACTCGAAAAATTCCCATCTATTAATAATATTTTTGTTGATCACCTTTTGCTCTGCACATAAATATCATAGATGTGTAATCATTGGTATTTGCCGCTATCCTGGACGAGGGTCCTCCCTCTAGGAGGTTGCTCGCTTTGTAACAACTTGCAAAGTGAAGAAACACTTGACTGTTTATTAAGCTTTTGGAGTTGACTTTCGACCATTTATTTGATATTTTTTTGTTATTTTTCTCATATTGTTTTTCTATTTTTGAATCATTTGTATCACCTCTCTCCCCCTTTGTTTTTTGTCATATCAGCTCAATTCTTAGACCGTATGCAAGATGATGATGTTTGATATGTGCAGATAATCTTGTAAAATATTATAGAATTGTTACTCAGAAGTTGACATCTAGATATCAAGATAATTAGATAAACCAATCGCACTCAATGCATTGTATTTGTTATATTGACAGAAATGATTGAAATCAATAAATGGCATTTAATCTTTGTAGCACTCTCCAAAATTTGGATGGCAAGACTCCAATTGATGTAGCCAAGTTGAACAGCCAGGATGAGGTTCTCAAGCTGCTTGAGAAGGATGCTTTTCTATGAAAAATCTTTAGCTCGCATCAATTAATATTTCAGTTTTGAACTTTTTAGCTGTGATGATGTATGCTGCTGAAATCAATTGTGTTAAAAAAACTTCATTTTTCATTTGGTTTGCCATCCATCAGAGGATGGCTTCTTTATCTTGGATTGTTATATGTTTTATTCTGCTGAGTTGGTTTCTGAATAATAATGTAATGTTGTATTTGATTATTTCCCTTCAACAAATATTTAGATTTAGGTGTATATATATATATATTCATCGTTAAAACACGTCCAAAATTGTCTAGTTTCAGTGGTTTCGGTAGAAACTGATATGAAAAAGCTACTGAGCTATGATTTCAGTTGAAATTCAGCAGTTTTGGTCGAGTTTTGGCCTAAATTATCTAATATTTAATAATTATCATTAATAAATTTAATTTTGAATTTTTAAGATTTAAATAATTTATAAAAAATTGAAACGGTTGATATTGAAACTTTTGAAATCGTTGAAATGGGTACTTAAAATTGAAAATTTAAAACTTTGATATGATGTGTGTATGTTGGTTTGATAATTTGTTGCATTCATTTTCTCAGTTATAATTTTATTTCAATTTTATTTCAATTAGATTGTTGAAAATTTAAAACTTTAAAGCATGGAAGATCTTGAGGCTACTGCTGTAAAAGAGTTGAGCTTGAACTCTTTGAATTGAGTTTGATTTGAGTATGTAAAATTTAAAATTAATTTGATTTTAAGTTGTGTATTTTATATAATAAATGTTATGTATGATTTTTTAATTAAATTTATATTTATTATAAATGAGTTTATTTAAAATACATTTTATATGATATGTTTATATATGTATATATAATATTTTTTATGTCTAAAGTTTTTTTCTTATATAGATATTAAGTTGGTTAAAAGTTAAATTAATTTTAATTTGAGTAAGAAAATTAGTTAAATGTACATAAAATGCAAATTATTGAGGTATGTTCTTGTCATATGTTATATTTATTCGATAAATTTTATGGTAATTATTGATTATTTAATGTATTTTTTTGCATTTTTGTTAGTACGATGTTAAGGTATATGTTATATTCATTTAGATTTTTTTTTCATAATATTTATATTTGTTTGTCATTTTCTTTTCTGTATTTTTTTTTTTTTTGCAATTCTCTGTTTCTAACGCATTGCCTTAAGATATTCATCAATGTAAATATGCTGGAGATTAATGATATTAATGTTTTGATTATGAAAGTTATTCACTTTTTATTTTTATGGATATATATAATTCACCTATTATCAAATATTCAAAATATATAATCAATATATTTTTTGATGATGTATGTGTACATTCATCGAATTATGGATGATAAAAATTCATTTTTTAAATTATTTTAAATGTTCTTATGATATATGAACTTAAACGTAATGTGAAAATTTTTATTTTTATTTTAATATTTAGTTGAGTTAATTAATAATTTTGCCAAAAAACTTTTGAAATTAATGCTAAAATTATTTGTTCGAGGCGTTTTTCGGAAACATATTTATCGGCCTAAATCATGGCCGATTCTGGCCTGTACGGCCGGTTCGGCTCACAGCTAAGCTGTGATTAATTACCGTTTAATAAATTTCATCTGGGTCCCTAGGATTATTGTTAGGTTGGAAATAGGTCTAAACGTAGAATATCTGAAATGCTTTTACATATTTAGTAGTCATTTTCTATCATTTTTTTTCAAAATCAATTGATATAAGAGGAGCTAAAATATGAAAGAAATGGATCTGTTGAAAACCTAAAGGACCGTTAACTTTATTAAAATTTTAAGGAAATATTTACGTTTTGAAGGAGTTTTGATTTTTTAAATTAAATCTCTTCTTCGGTGATTATTACAGTTAAGGTTCATCAAATCATTAATCTGATGAAAATTCAGAAAAGAGTTCAATGAAATACTGAATGAATAAACCTGCCGTGCTTAAGGATCCAATTGTAACAAAGTCAAAAGATGGGATCTATTAGCATTCGAGATAGGACCTTAGAGACCCAAATGTAATTTATCTTTAACGTTATTGTTTAATCCCTGCTTCGAGCTAAATTCAAATTTCGAAGCTCCGGTTTGGAACCCTAATTTCACCAATTTATCTTCTCTTCTTTCCCCTTTAGCTTCGTATGATTCCCCATTTCATTGATGAAGGAGTGGAGATAGCAGCGATTGGTGACGATGGGCTGTTTCTTGGGGTGCTTCCGGAGCAACGATGATCGGTGCCGGAAGGTTCATATAAGCTGCAAGGCCTTCTATTGGAAGAAGAGGGTGAGATGATTTCTAGAATCTGTTCAGAATTCAGATCACACTCTCTGTGTGAATGGATTTATGGATCCTTTTCTTTTTTTGTAAATGTGTGAGCCTTTCAGGAACCAGTGGTGCCGAGGAAGCAGTGCGCTTCTGTGTTTTCATCTGAAGGTAATGTTTGAAATTTTGATACTTCTTGTTTGAACGGACATTCTTGGGGGCTTACTATTTTGATGATTAGAGAAAGATACTCCCTGTAAGAATGAAACGAAAGAGTTCCAAGAGGGATTTGAACGGCACGAAGATGTTCACCAGGAAATGAGGAATGAGGTTCGTTACTGGCCACTGCTGAAGTGCAGTTTTGCCTATTGTCCTTGTGTTATACCATCCATCTCGTTTTTTATTGCAGTGTTAGGAAATGTTAATGTCTTTGAACATCATAAGTAGTTGCATGAGCTTTTGGAATATGTTTTGCGAATTTACAGTTTAATAGTTTTTCAAATCCATTTTTCTTCATTCAAATCTAAATATAACAGTTGTGCTATTGATAATACCTGTATTGATTAGTAGGTACATGCGAAAATACAAGATGAGAAATGAGTATATATGGGAGAAGGTTAAAATAGCTTTAATTGAGGATAAACTCAGAGTGAGCCAACCAGCTTAAAATAGTTGGAACATAAAAATTGTAGGTCGACAGAAGTTCTAGTAAGAAAAATTGAATTATTAGGTTTTGCCCTTGCAAAAAGAGATGAGAGAAAAGCCAAAAAAAAAGCATGACATAAAACTATAAGGAGTGATCTTATATACTTGAAACTAAATAAGAATTTATTATTTGATAGAGTGCAATAAAAATAAAGGATTCATATAGCAATTCCATTTAGTAGAATAAATGCTGCGTTGTAGTTGTTGTTGTAGCTTGTCACTAGTTTGACTTGAGGTGAATGGATGTCAAGTTTCACTGGTATGACTTCCTCCTCATTGTAAACAAAGGAATGGGGTTTTATGCTCATTGTTGTTGATCGAGTTGCTTTGATGGCCCATACCACGATTGGTAGTTCGATGATCCACTTGCTTCCTGCACCTTTGAATTGTTTTTAAGTGCATTAAGGAAGTTCTTGTTTCATGCTTCGGCTTGGCCTTTAGTTTGTGGATGTTGCATGTTTGCAAACTTGAATATGATATCGTGTGTCGAGCACTAGTCCTAAACGATGCTGTTGGTGGACGTAGTGTTGCTCTTGCAATTCAAGCTCATGGGGAAGCGAAATCTGCATACGATTTGCATCTAGATAAATTTCACATCTAGTATAGTGTGACATGGCCTTTACCTCAATTCGTTTGGTAAAGTAATCAGTGGCAAGGATGAGAAATTGCTGGTCATTGGCGGCTCTCGGTAAGAGACTCATGAAGTTCAATTCTCAAGTGGTTAATGCCCTAGAGATTTGTGGATTAGAGGTTACAGAAGTTGTCGACATCATAGACATGACCTATGAAGCACAAACACGTTATAAGGACACGGGAACATGATACTACACAATACGGTGATACAGTGATTTTTTAAAGTATAGGACATAGACACTGCATGACACGCTAAATACAATAATAATAAAATTAATAATTCATACTTAAAAAATATATAAAAATATAATTCAAAGTTAAATTTTTAAGTATAAACAACTTATGAGTAGCATTGAAGTTTCGTAAAATCAAAATGAGGACTTGAGAATAGACGTCGTCGGCATTAAAGAGATTTGAGATATAAATCAGTGTTAAGTCAGGTAGTGGTGAGGGTGGAGGTGATGGGGAAGCTTGTTCCAAACTTTGGCTCGAAATAAGGCCTCTAAGACCTTTCTTAAGTCGTTTAAAGACTCTTTTTGGTGATACCAATAGAATCAAAACTTAGATAAACTAAATAAGAGCGCTGGTGGCCGCCCTCGCAGCTGCTCACGGCTGCTCGTGGCTGCTCACGGCTATTTACGGCAGTGCTCGCGGCCTCGTGCACAGGTTGGCTGTCACCATGGCGGTGAAAGAGCCGATCCAGTAGGCTTGTGCGGGTCCGACGAGGTTGAAAATAGTAGTGATATACTTTAAAAATTTATATATTAATTAAGGGTATTTTTGTCATTTTAAAAATATCTAATAGATTCTGTCACGGAGAGACCACGATGTTATGTGTAATATTTTTTGTGAATCTGAATGATATGTTTTGAAATTTGTAGACTTTCGTAGCACAGTAGACAAACTTAATGAAATTGCCCCTAAAACAAATTTACAAAACATTTGGGTTATTTATCACACTAATTAAGCAAGAGTTGAATGTGTTCTATATAGAGGATAAAAAAGATATGAATTGCATGGACATCCAATTATCATCAAATTTACATAAATATCTGAAAATTAAGTTATATTAAGCACATAAAATAATAATGCAACTTATTCCACATTGAAACTAAGTATAAGTGCATTCAAGTGATCTAATTTGTGTCCAATTGTGCACATACCAAAGTCTCTCCTTAAATTTATAAATTCATTTTTCGAAAGAAGTTTGGTGAAGATATCAGCTAAATTGGCTTTAGATATAATGTGTTCTAATACCATATCACATCTAGTTACATGATCTCTAATGAAGCGATGCTTCACTTCAGTGTGTTTAGTTCTTGAGTGATGTACAGGAATTTAGTTCTAATTTATGGTACTATGTTATCACATAGCACTAATGCATTCTTATAGTTCAAGCTATAGTCCTCTAAAGTGTGCATCATCCACAAGAGTTAAGCTACACAACCCCTAACCGCTGCAACGTATTCGGTCTTGGTAGATGACAGTGTTGTACAATTTTATTTCCTATTATACCGACTTACAAGGGAGGTGGAACTAAGAAATTGACAGCTTTTGCTTGTACTTTTTTTTTGTAATTTACATCTCACATAATCTAAATCGGTATATTAAATCAAATCAAATGAGCTCTTTTTAGCATACCTTAAGCCCACATTAAGATACCTCTGAATATGCTTAACGACAACTAAATGCAACTCTTTTGGATTTGATTAAAACCTAGCACATAAATAAATAGAAAACATAATATTGGGTCAACTAGCAGTCAAATAAAGTAAACTCTCTATCATGCTTCTATATAACTTTTTGTCAACACACTTACCTCTTTCGTCATCATCAAGCTTTACATTAGTTGCCATTGGAGTAGCTATCTCCTTTGAGTTTTTCATGCTAAACTTTCACTAGTTCCTTGGTATATTTTTTTTTGAGAGATGCATATGCCTTTTTAGTTTGCTTGACTTATAATCTCAAGAAGAATGTAAGCTTACCTATAAGGCTTATTTCAAACTCACTCTCCATGAGTGGTAAACACATTCAAGAAGATCTATGAAGTATCGTCACGACATGAGCACATGGGATACGACACGACACGACACTGCGACACGGTAATTTTCTAAAATACAGGATACAGACACGACATCATACGCCAAATATAATGATAAAATTAACAATTCATATTTAAAAAATACATGAAACATAATACAAATTAAAATTTTTAAATATCAAAAACTTGTGAGAAGCACTAAAATCTCATTGGATCATGATGAGTACTTGAGAATAAATATTGTCGATATTGAAAAGATTTGAGATACAAATTTAGGATTTATTTTGCAAAGTCGGTGAGAGAATAAGAGAATATAATTTTTTTTGTCAAGACAATCACGGTGAGTATAACAGTAAGGAAGTAAGAACTTTCGGTATTAAGAATGAGAGAAGGATAAGCGTAAAGCTAGAGTTTCAAATTTTTTTTACTATTAGTTCATTTTCGGTGGTTCAAAGGCAACAAAGGAGAAAATAATTTGATTTAATTTGGTTAGTTTAGAATTTTGACTTATATTTGATAAGATTCTAATGATAATAATAAATAGGTTTTAATTTTATTAAATAAAATTTTAACAACAATAATAATTTTAAATATTAGTGAAAAAGTAAAAAGGAGGTAGATATATTCATAAGTTTTATAAAAAAATATAATATTAATAAATAAGTTTAACATTATTATTAAATGTATTCAATTCTATTTTATATATCTCAAAAGTGTCATGTGCCTTAAAAGCATACTACATCTTAAAAGTGTCTCAAAAGTGTTCTAAGTTGTCCGAAAGTATTTTTGAGTGTCCAAGAAGTTTTTTTAATTTTTTTAATATTATTTTATTAGGACATGTCATGTGGAATCAAAATTTATTTCGTCTACATAAATTTGTGCAATAAAAATATGTTTATCTATATTTTTAATTAATAATATGAGGTCTATTATTCCATGATTAAAGCCTCTAGAAACCAGAAAGGTAGAAAGTCTCTCGTACCAAACGTTAGGAGCTTGTTTTAATTTATAAAGTATTTTGTTTAGTTTGAAAACATGATCCGAAAAATCAATACTCTCAAAACGAGGGAGCTGTTAAATAAAAATAAGCCCTTTAATAAAAACATTCAGAAAAGTATTTTTCACATCCATTTGATACAATTTAAGACCACGATGTAAGGCAAAGCTCAAAAAAAATGCGAATTGTCTTGAGACCAGCCATAGGAGCGTATATTTCATCATAGTTAAGATCTTCAATTTGGTTAAAACCTTGGGTCACTAATCTAGCCTTGTTTCTAGCCACGACCCCATTTTTATCTAATTTGTTCCTATAAATCTAACGAGTACCAATAATTGAGTAATCGTTCAGTTTTGGAACTAACTCCTAAACTTAATTACGTTCAAATTGAGCAAGTTCCTCTTGTATAGCAATGATCCATTTTAAATCAGCTAATGCTTTATCGATGCTATTAGGCTAAATTTGAGAAGTTAAAGTAAAATTACTATCTAATTGCTTGAGTGATGACCTAGTATTCACACCATGAGATGGGCACCCAAAACTTGATCTAGAGGGTGTTTACGATCTAGTTTCTAAGCTTGAGGTGGAGGTGAAGCATAGTTTGTAAGATAATCTTGTTTCACCTTTTTGTTAAATTTCACTTTTAAGTTCGCCCACTTGCCCATGGACTTGTACTTGGCTTAACTTTTTGGCTTCCTCCTCCTCAATGTAATCATCTACAAGACAATATCTTGGATAAACAAAATTAGATTCATCGAATGTGACATTTGATGTTTCGTCAATTTCTAGTGTCCGCTTATTGTAGGCATTTATAAATCTTATATTCGAATACTCTAAAGCAGTGGATCTTAGGTTTCTTTACATTCCAAAGTTCATACAGAATTTTCATCAAAATCGATTTGAGGTACACTCAATTTTGGACATAACATGCTGTATTAATGGCCTCAGCCCAAAAGTTTTTAGGTAACTAATATTCATTAATCATGGCACGTTTTTCTTCTTGAAGAAAACTCATGTAAATATCCATTAACTTTACAATAATTTTAAAAATTAAAGTTGTCAATGGACACTTCTCCATGCGAATCTAATAAATTCAAATGAAGTAATTCAAGAGGTTAAAAAGAACTTACCAACTTTTTGGCCTTATATAAATATCTAGTTTGTTTACCTACTTGGCAAGCATCAGATAATTTGTTCTTTTCATATTTTATTTTGGAAAGTTCTTGTATATGATCGTATTTTGATAGCTTGGAGAGAAATTTTATATTGGAGTGTGCTATCTTCCTATGCCATAACCAAGTTTCTTTTTTCCTTGTCATCAAACACTTAATAGGATTATCAGTAGCAATAGACAAGTTAATTGTGTACACATTTTCTTCTATGCTATCAATTGAAATAGTGGAGTTAGACCTAATGTGTTTAATAATATACTTAGTAGAATATCACATAGTTTACTTACACTAAGAAGGTTATGTTTCAAACCTTTAATGAACAAAATCTTTGACAAAAATAAATTAGGTTCTACATGGATTGAACAATAACCTACTATGGAACCTTGACTATTATTATCAAAAGAGAACTTACCTTTATTTTTAAATTCAATGAGAGAGAACTTAGAGGCATTGTCGGTTATATGAAATGAGCAACCACTATCAAGATACCGTAGGTTGCCGGCGACCCTACTCTGTACGCACATGTATTTACAAAAAAAAAAAAAACTAAAGATTTTGATACCCATAATAAATTGGGTTCAATGGAGTTAGACACTAAATTCTTAGGTATTCATGTCTTTAATTATTTTTTTTGAGTATGTCCTCTAGATAGGCTCAAAGACATGAATGACCCAAAGGATTTTTGACGGGTGATTTGATTCTACTTCTCACAATCAAAGAGGCACATGCCTTCTCCTTGTAAGTGAAATCGCATCCAATTTCGGCCTTATTGTATATCGCTCTTTAGTTTTCAAGTATCATATCTAGATAGTTGGAACCCTTAATGAATACCCAATGAAGCACCGATACTTTGTGGAGCCTAATGTATCTGTATTGTATCCGTATCAGATACCGATACTCCCCGATACTCCACCGATATGTATTCGATATGTCATGTGGTGTATCAATTTTTATTTTTAATTTTTAAAAATCCGATACTCGTCCGATACTTGTCCGTTACTTTTCGATACTTCTAATTAAAGAAAAAAATGTTGAAACAATTGGTCCGACCTACACGATAAAAAATAAAAAATATATTATACATAAAACACAACTCATGCATAGACTCAAATAATAAGATTGAGAAATGCTGAACTCACACAATTGGGATTACAAAATACTTGGTGCAGGCTAGTGTTTCGGTAATAGAAAAAGAATTTGGTATTCGTATGTAACTGTATCATATAGTTTTTCTGTCTCAACCATACTATTTTTGTTTCTGTTAGACACCGATCACTTTTTTTTACTTTAATTAAGCTCAAATTATGAAAAAGATAGAACTTTGGTCTTTTTTATTTTGTTTATTTATTTAGTTAAAGACTCAGAGAGAGAATGATATATGTCTACTTTAACCAGATTACTGTACCTGAGTTTGTCACATTATCTATATTATTTTCAATTATATGTCGTTTGCATCAAGCTAATTAATTTAGATCAAATTTAAATTAAAACTGAAACTAATTTACTAATGTATATTTAAACTCTTATCTCACTTAGATAATTTGTGACAGGTTGAAAGTAATTAAATAAATTTTAAAATATTATTTTAATTTAAGATCTTTTTAAACTCAATAGTTGTTGAAAAATATTTTTATTTGTTGTAGTTCAATTGTCTATAATATTTTTTTAGTGATATTAATAATGTTTAAAAAATATAATTAATTTGAAAAAAATTTAAAAGATATTTTTGAAAGTTATAACAATAAAATGTATAATTTATTATAATCTACCATAGATTTATATCTTAAATATGAGAATATGACGTATTATACACAAATATAACAGTTGTATCCTAATGTATCCGTATCTTACTTTTTTTAAGTTTAGCGTATCGTCGTATTCGTATCGTGTTGTATCCGTATCGCCGTATCGTACTCGTGTTTCATAGTGAATACCTCAAGGTCTCTTCTAAGGCTTTCAACTTTAGATTTTAAATCATGATTTTCTCAATTCAGAGATAAAATTTTGTATATCATCAAATGAAAAATCATTTATCTCAAGATCTTTTTCAAATCACTCATCACGTATTTTTATCATCAATGCAAATTGTGCTACATTCTTTTGGAAGCATCATCATCAGATAAAGATGAATTCAAGTCATCCTAAGTGGCGACTAATACCTTATTTTCTTCTTGGCTTTGTCCTTGCCTTCTTGCTCTTTTTGCATATTTGGGCATTCATCTTGAAAATGACCTTAGCTTTTTACAACAAAAACATATTACATTTTATTTTCAATTAATATTATAATTATTTCCCTTATAATTCTTAATATTTTTTCTATTTCTCTTTCTTAGATTCTCTCATCATTTTCTTCGCATCATCTTTACTAAATTTATTTCTTTTTCTTATCATTCTTCTAACCATATAGGCTGCAATTCTGGCTTATGGATTACTATCCTCATCATTATCACTAGAAGAGGAAGATATTTCAACTTGGGCTTTTTTAGAGGGTTTAGGTGAAGGCAATAATGAAGGCTTCTTTGATGCTTCTTCTTCCGTCACTAGAGTAATGTCTTTCTTCACTTTTCTCCATTATACCTAATTTCATGGAGCTCTATATGATTAAATAACTCATCAATCTTACATATGTCAATGTTTTGAGAAACCCTTATGGCATTCACTTTGCTAACCCATAATTGGGTTATGTGAAAAGCTTCCAATACCTTACACACAACCTCTCTATTTTTTAAAACTCACTTAAGCCTACCTCAAAGTAGAGGTATTATCTATTTTGACTTTAAGAAAACTGCGTGTTTGAGTACTTTCCAGGAAGTCACCTATCCTAGTGTTACTCCATCCCAAGCACGCTCAACTATGGAGTTTTCCATCATTAGCCTCACGATTTTGCCCCAAAAAGCGTCTCTACCATTTGACATTACATTATCTACTTATATAGCTCAGGATCTCCCTCTCTTTCCCATGTGGGACGATTCATTCCTGTGTCCCTTTCGCCACTCATTATTCGGCCTAGAAGCTTGCCAGGAGCTGCACTTTTCCTCAGTGATTTCTTTATTTTAGGACATCACCCGGAGATCACTCCTCGCCCTCGTAAAAATTCCAAAATTTGATTCCTTTCTCTTGTAACATCCCAAAATTTGATTGGTAGATTTAAAAATTAGAGCTGATTTGGACTCAAAAAGAATAATTTTGGACTTGAAATAAATAATTTTGGACCTTTATAAGGATATGAAAATAAGGGGACTAAATTATAATTTTTTTTAAAAAAATAATACATAGGTAGCAGCAGCCAGCTGCCAACTGCAGCAGCTAGCTACCAACGCTTAAGCTCTCCCTTTCTCCCTCTCTGCCGTATTGCAAATAAATAAATTAAAAAAAAGGGGGAATTAATAAATCCTTTCTTTTGTTTCCCTGCCCGAGCCTTCTTCCTTGAAAGTGTTTTTTCCTTGAAAGTGGCCCGAGCCTTCTTCCGCCAAGCAAAATCAGCAGCTGGAAAAAACAGAGAAAAATAGGAGAAGAAGAAAAAGAAGAAGAAGAAGAAGAAGAAGAAGAAGAGGAAGAAGAAAAAGAGAAAATTAGAGAGGAATTTCGAGTGTTGTTTAACGATATAATCGGTAGGTAATTCTTTTCCTAAACTTAATGTTGAATTACTATTATGTTGTGAAAATAATTTAATGTTATGAGAATTTAAGAAATTGTGATATGCCGTATATTTTATTATTTGGTGATCTGTGAGGTGAAGTGATATTATTGAATATTTGTATACCAAGATCCGACGAGGGCGGAAAGTGTACGAGGGTGGAGAGTGTACGATGGCGGAGAGTGTACACCGGGTGATGTCCTAAGAATCACTAATATAAGGTGAGGCTTCTGTCAAGGCTTCTAGGATAACAAATTAAAGAAACCTTCGTCGGCTTCTAGGTGAAAGAATATGAAAATGACAGATCCACATCACGAAACAGATCAATATTATGTTATTACGAAATAAAATGAGTTCAATGATATGTGAATTTTGATGATAATTTTTAACATGAGGCATGTTATGTTTTATATTTATGTGAAATATAATTGAACATTCCATGATTTACTTGTATCATTTTAATTTGATATCTGATATTTTTTATTATTCTCGTTCTATTGTGATTATTGGGATATTGTTTTACCTACAGAGTACAAGCTCATGATAAATCTCTTTGAATCTAAAGTGCATTTGGGCTATAGATTCATTTTTTATCTTAACGTTATGAAATTGATTTTTGTAGACAGCTTTCTTTACTGTCTTGACTTCTGATATTCCCTTATGTAATTCTATTAACTTTTCTCACATTTCCTAAGGCCTCGTTTAGTTCAGGCAATTTTTTGTTCTAACACAAATTTCATCTATAAAAACCAACTTTATTTCACATCCAACACAAATATGAATATTAGAATTGAATGTATTTCACATTTTACATATTTTTTAGTATTAAAATAAATTTTTTCCCATTAAATTTAAAAAATAAATTATTTTTTTCTCTTGTCTAAAAAAAAAGGCTCCAACCAAACGAGGCCTAATAGCACTAGTTTGGGGACCTAATTTATTGATCTCTTTTTTGGTTAAAACACATTATAAGGTAGTGATACTTCTAGCATTTGTTATATACTTCTTCTTATCAATTTCACTCTAATTTTTTTCATCTAATTCTAATCCGTCCTTATCCTTAGGTGGCATATATCTTTTCTTAAAATTAATCATGTCAAAGTCAGTTTAAATAAATGCGGTCATCCTCATCTTCCAATATGCAAAATTCGATCCATCAAACAAAGGTGGTCTATGGATAGATTGACTCTTTTGGGTCCTAAAAGCTATACTTCTACTGGGTGGTTAAACCTAAATGGAAGTCCGGGCTCTGATATCAAATGGGCCGAGTCAATTATGGCATCTATATACCAAGTGCCTAGGATCTTTAGCGCTTGCCAACTCTCCTAAAAATAATTGTTGATAGGAAGGTTGCTAATAAATTTTTTATTAAACATAGCACGTAGTGCCACTGGTTAATTTCAATGGTTTTTCAACAATTATGCATTGCTTGTCAGGCAGGACGTTGGATGTGAGCATGTGACTCGGGCCGCTGGCCTCCGCCACATTAGTGACTCTGGCCACCTGGCCTCCGCCTCTGTAACTCATCCCAAATTGGTCTATGCGCCAAGCTCATCTCAATATTCTCCCCCAATGCACTGCTGGTGATCGAATTTGTGCCTGATCTGATACCAAGTGCCTAGGATCTTTAGGTCTTGCCAACTCTCCTAAAAGTAATTGCAGGTAGAAAATGTGCTACTAAATCTTTTATTACATATAACAGCCTAGCGCCATGGGTTAATCCCGATGGTCTTTCAATAGCCATGCATTACTTGTTGGGCAAGGCGCTAGACGTGAACATGTGACTCGGCCTGCCTGGCCTCCACCACACTCTCCTAAAATTTTTTTTGACGGCAGCGACTTACACAGCACTAGCGGCGGAAAATGCTGGAACTTCAGCCCGAAACGGAGTCGTAGGGGCCGGCCTTGTGAGCAACAGCAGCGCCGACGAATTCGAAGGGCAGATTCCCAGCTTTCGCAAGGAAGAAAACGCCCAACTACTGGTCTCCTTCCCCTCTCAGCGTGATTCTCTTCCGGCACACAACCGAGGTACAAATCTCCCTCACCCTGCGGCCCGGGGGGTGGCCGCACATTCAATTGCCTGTAATGATGTGAATTTTAGTCCGGGTGAGGATGCGAGAGGCCCCTTTGGGCAGTCCGATATGCAGGTCGTGTCCTGTTCTCCTACTCCCTGCTTTCCTGCTCCTTGTTTTCCTGCATCAAACAGCTCCATCAG